>JAQFXN010003499.1:0-10865 GCA_034693365.1 Liacarus xylariae | reverse complement strand
AATTATTTTAATTTTCATTGAAACTCTTTAAATTCAAAAAATTCTGTTAACTATTGCTGTCATATAATCAGTAATTTCTATATATTATATTTGATTGTTTTCTAAATGTAGAATATTATGGATATTAAAAAGGGGTTACAGTATATTAAAAGATGTCAAAGGAATTTAAAGAATATAAAGAAATACGTGAGTTATTAAATTCTGAAATTTTTGATAAAAACGTGATGGGAGAATAATTACCTGTTAAACTCTTTGTTTGTCATTAATACTGACCATGTCGAATTGAAAATTTTGATTTATCTTCACTTTCTTGGTCATTTTTGTTAATTGTTTGTTAATTGTTGTCTATTTATCTTCTTTATCTTTGTTGTATAATTAGAATTAACTAAAATATTAAAAAAAATAAATAAAATTACACAAAAATTTAATAGTAATCAAAACTAATTTTAGTCTAGATTTACAATTTAGTTACCACCGAATCTAATTATCATACATGCCAGCCCAATTAACAATAGATTGTTAGATTCGACGTGTATATTTTGTTATAATTATTTTTTTTTAAATAATTTAATTTTAATTGAAATACAATTTGTCATATTATTCTCAATTGAATTAATTAATAATTTTTAGTAATGTATTTTACCCTTATATACTTTATAATACTTTAATTTCATTTAATCAAATTACAATATTTTATTAAATTCAATTCACTTCCAATTCTATGCCTACCGGATAGACCCTATCCTATAATTTATTACTATATATAATCTTTTAACTCATGATTTTTAAAAAGATTAACAAAACAATTGCAATATTTATTGACTAAGCATTTGTGATCTAATTATTGCGACATTTTTTGGCACAACTCTTATGTCTCGAAAATAAAAAAGAGAGAAATTAGTTTTACTTCGCATAACAACTACTTATTTTACATTTATATTATTTAACATCTATTATTTGAGATAACTTTTACAATATTTTTTATTATACAATAATACTCTACAACAATTTTATTATTATTTTAATGATTTCCACTTATTAAGGCTTAACAAAGCCCATCAACAAAACAAGGTATTGAATATTTTAAATTTTTGTGGATTCAACCGTAAAATTTACTCCGAGTACAATAGACAAATATTCTTTATGCTGTTGTTGTTTTATACATGCCGGTTCAAAAGTAATAACCCAATGCCCGTGTAGAAGATCAATCAATGTGAGATGCAAAGTAATTTATTTTAATTGTGCTATGTTGACCTCAAGTTTGACTAGGGTTGCTTATGAGATATTATAGGCATTCGATGTAACATTTCATTTGAGTCTGTATTTGAAATTATTTTTAAACTATCGATTTTAAAATTTAAAGTTGAAAAATCTTATTTTCTAACATTTTAATATTTGATAATTAAAAAACTGTATATCATAGCAATTTATAAATTTTATATTCAAAATAATTTTGTAATTCAGCGTTGAGTGCATGTATTATTTTTAAGTTCGCTCATGTTCAGAATATTTTTATCTTGTTCATTGTTCATTGTATAATTAAAATAAGTCATTGTTACTGATCTTCTACAGATCCGTTGGACTATTACTTTTGGACGAGAATGTATTAACTTTAACTAAAAAGGATTACACCCAATCCTAGATTCATGAAATTTCCATAAATTCAGACACTAGTTTACAAAGGAGTACTAAATATTGATATTTCACGATATTCTCGTTCCACATCTATACCTCCAAACATATGATGATATTTTAGTCTAATTTCTATAAACCATTTGGTTTGATATTCTTTCGTTAATCAGTGTCAAAAAATCATGGTTTTATTATAATTTATTCATCATTTGTAAGTTTATCACTTCATAAAACTATATATTTTTATTTTCAAAATAACTTTATTACAAGAAATGATTTGAATACATTTCTGGGATGCCCAAGGTCAAAAGTGCTAGGGAGTTTTGATTTTCAGCAAGTATTTAAAGGGGATAAGCTGTAATCACTGCTTCATCATTTTGGTGATCTGATATAACGATCCAGGGGAGATTATTGCAAAATTTATTTTGTCCTTGGAGAAAGAGATCATGGGCATTTTTCACATTATGCATACATGTTGCATTCACATTCACTGTATACAATATAAAACAAACAATAATTGATAACAAAAACAAACGCATTGGCCATAAATACGAAACTAGTATTTCAAAACTTCTAATATCTCAATACTGTATAATAAATACTGTATTTTTCTTTTCATAATTTACAAAATAATAAGTTAGTTTACATATTTTTTAAGAGAATGTCCAGGGTTACAAACCAGTGTATGTGCTGTATTTTTGTTTGCTAATTCATAAAATGCCAAATGCTGTGCTCCAGAGGTGTAATTTTCCAATATCGTAATTGATTTATTCCTGCTCAAATCTTATTCTCTTCATATCTGCAGAGAATTTTAGATTTTCCATTTGTTGACAATTGAACTGATGTTAAACTAAAACTAAGACTAATATAATATAAATGATTGTCTGAATAGTGTCTAACAATTGGATGTATTGTTGTGTTATTACAGGAATTTCGTGATTGAGGACCGGAGACGACAGGAATCGCGACAATTATCTGCTAACGAACTGGACTCTAAAGGCGGCAAAAAGATTATTATTAGATCCCAACCCCTAATAGATGTTATTAATAATCAGCGAAACGATGGAACTGACGGCAGAACCACAACAAACGCATTTGGCGTTCGAAAGCCCAGCGATTCCAGAGATAAGAGCACTCAAAGTCTGGTTCGATCGCGACTATCAAAGTTCGATCAGGAGAGGAGTCGATCCCTCTCTCCCTCTCCATCTTCCAGTGCCTCGTCATCGCCATCTGTAGACTCATTCAAGTCATCAACACTTCCATCGACGCCATCAGAAAAGCTGATATTTGGCATTAGCCCAAAGTCTAATTCACTGTCGAGGTATACAAATTCGTAAATCATTATGTGAGCTATCGGTGCAATCGTTTGATGTTATACATGAATTATAACTTTTAATCTTCTTTTTTGTCAATTATATGTAAAAAATTTTCATTTCATATCAAAGACTTCTAAGAATTTGTTATTCACTGACGAAAGGGATGGCGAAAAAAAATATGATTTAGTTTTTTGAGTTTAAATAAAACTTATGAAAACTCTTTTAAAAGAAAACACATCTTTCTATTTGATATGTTTCTCATGTGATCTCTATTTAGGCCAAAACCTGAATTTTGCTCTTTCTCTTACACTAAACCATACACTCAGTTATAAAAAAATGTGTTTTAATATACAATTAATTATAACTATAGTTAATTTAAATTTTTTTGTAAAAAAAACTCAGATTTCAATTAAGTTAATCATTAATTAAAAGCAAACTTTTATATATTTACACAACAGTTGACTGATTGACGGATAAGAGAAAAAGATAATAATTTCATTTTACATTCCTATTATCGTTGAATAAAATAACCCGAATTACATTCGAAGGAAAATAAGAATAAGAAAATCCAAAACAAATAAAATATATAAATCGTCAAAAGATTTTTGAAATTTTAAGACTTTTCTCTACTCTATTTGAGACGGAATCAGATTAGGAGCTGTCAAAACAGTTATAAACGAGACACTATTTTTTTGCTGTTGCTTTTTTAACTTTGTTCCGAAACAATTTCAGATATAGTGCCATAAAATCAAAAGAAGAATATTAAATATATTCATATTATTCTTTATTAGTGCTGTACTGTATATAAGGCAAACAAATTAATAGATTATTTTTTATTTATTTATTCAAATTTATTACGAAAATCTTGTGAAAAATGAAGAGAAGAAAATGTCTTTAATTTATTTTTAATGCCTTTAATTTTGAAGTGCAAAATGTTTTTCTTAAATTTTTTCATCTTCTGTCAAATGAGTGATTCGTCTTTCAGTTGAAGCAAACTTCTCTTTTTTTACTTAAATGCGATGAAATGAATGAAAAGATGCATTTTTTTGAAAATAATATTTTGTGTGTTTTAGATATAAATCAATAATAGAGTCGCGAAGAATTGATTCGTTATCCCAGTCTTCACAAAGTGGTAGTAATAGTAATGATAAAGAATTGTCTGAACAGTGTTCGGCCCAACAGTCGAATGAAGAGCAGAAACAACGAACAATTATTGTGAGGAATACACCTGTTTCTGGTGTCGCTCCCAAAATAGATGTCTTATCGTCAGCGCAATCGCCACCGTTTGTATCACATCCAGAGAGCACTCAGTCATCTGCGCCTACTCTAAGTGTTATTGACTCCAAATCCAAGCGAACACCAGAGCAGACGTCCTCCTCATCACAAACTGTGTCGACAAATGTTTTGCAGTCAACTATTGTTCAAATGTCACCCTCACCTGTGAAAACAGTGACCACTTCTAACCCGTCCTCTACAACAAAAGTACTCATAAATACTGATTCGAAGAATGGCCGCAACGGGAACACCAAATCCAGACCACTGTCAGCACCGGAATCAACGATTCAACACTTTATTGTCCATCAATTGACTGATGACGAGAAAGCAATACTACAGAAGAATTCGCAAAAATCTACAAAAGATGACCAGAATTTAGGGCAAAAAAATATGAATCAAAACGGAAAAAATAATTCAAACGGGAATGGAGTGGCGAATAAAAATGTTATTAAGATTAGCGCTAATAAACCAAAACCGGCCAACGATAAGCCGAAGCCAAGGATTATAACTCTATCGAAACCTTTACCTAAACCCGAGCCGAAACCTCCAGAACCTAAGTATGTGAACGGAAAGCTGGTATTCGGGACTCAAATAAGTCCAGTTAAGCCATTCCTGGCCAAGGGTTCAGTGGCTGAGAGAGTGCTTCTGTTTGAGAAATGTCCCGAAAAGACTTCAGTGACCAAAGTTAAGATGTCGGACAAGAATAGGGATAAGATTACGTACAATAAAGTGGGGCAATGGATGAAACTCAACGATAATAATAAACAGGTATTTAAATAAAAATATCCCAAATCTCTCATTAATACCTAAAGAATAATTCAAGAATTTTATTTAAAACTTTATTATGTTTTGAAATATAATTTATTAAATCCTATGAAAAGTATGAATAATCGTAATTCAATGCAAACATATTTGAGAATTCTTATTAAAGAAGTTTGGTTCAAAAGTTACATAATTAGCATAAACTTTGAAAAAGTCGTTACAGAATATGTTACAGTAGTTCAGGTTTGCTTAACATAAAGCTTATTATTTTGTGATCTAATTCTGCATTTATTAATATCTTTTCTCTCTCTCTTTCTTCTTATTATCCGATTTCATAACAATTATGATAACAGAAAAAAATATTAGAATTAATTTTAGAAAATATTCCTAAACAACAAAAGTAGAAAATATCAAATGAAAACTACTAATAATTCAAATGTGCGGAACCTAAAAGAAAAAGTTATAAATAGTTCCACTAATTCCTGGAAACTCTGTCTTAAGTGAAGAAAATAAATATCTAAAAATGTCCATAACTAATGCTTTTAAAGCAAATTTATTTTCACTTTTAAAAAGTCTTCACTAAAGTCTTAAATCATAGGATAAAATAATATTACATAAAATGCTATTTTATTAGATTTTCAATAATTTTTTGTCTGAAAATAAATTCATTAGAGATTTTAAGTTTAGTTTATTCAAACAGAATCTCCACAAACATTACTACTCCTGTATTTGTATAGTTATAACCATAAAAATTAGGCTAAAGATAACAATTTTTAGAATAACATTAGAATATTATGTAAAGAAAGAAAATAAAGTAATACAAGTTATACGACATTGAAATTTGGCTTCAATTTGAAAACTCACGCAATATATAAAAACTTAATTTTAATGTTATTTTAAAAGAAAAATAATCTTTATTTTACTTTACTTTTCTTCTAAAATACTAATTACTGTTCGAGAAAAGAGATGTTTCTTTAAAGTTTAGATTTCTAAATGACTTTGTCCTAAAAGTTGTTCCGTTTTTTTTTTGAACAAAATTCAAGAAAATAAAAGTTCATAACTATATATTGCATAACAAAACATAAAACATAAGTCATTTATGAAATTTTTGAATCTTAAAGCAAATTCTTTTTCTCACATAAATATTTGATAAATTTTAATATTTTATTAGATTAGAAATAATAAATTATTTCTTTCTCCACATTCAAAGATAATTTTTTGTCTCAATCTTTACTATTAATAGCAATGAGGAAGTAATTGAGTCTCAATTTATTTCACACAAAACACTTTTTCTTCTTTTTTTCCTTAAGAAAAACTTATTTCTATTCAATTGAAGTCAAGAATATTCTTATTATTTATTATTTTGTTTTTTAATATTAGAGTTAATTAGTGTAAAAATGTGCGATAACTCAAATTAAAACTCATTAAGCAAAGTGTCATCTTTTATGTCATTTCCCTCCACAACCAAACTCACCATTTAATGAGTTGATTACCCGAACGCATGCATTGTTTCATAATTTTAACTTAAATTTTATAATATTGTGCCAAAACATAGTCCAACCGATAAAAGCCTTCATATAATAGTTGTCTGACTGTATCATATCATCCATTGCATCCCATTTTCACATAACCTAACATAAAGTGTTTCATTTGCCAAAATTTAAGCTCAAATTTTTTCCACAATTTTTTTCACTGCTTTTAACTTTAATTTTTTCAACTCTCCTTTCCATTGCATAATATTTTAACATTTAGTTTATTGAGACTTTTTTTTGCTTTAGTCTTCAAAAACTACTCTTCCATAGCATCGCTAGTTTTCGCTTAACATTTAATTTTATTATTAGCACTACTTATATACTGCTATAGTGTGTCTATAATTCTTATGTCTGTTATATTTCTGTTCCGTTAATCGGATCCAACGCTTTAGACTTCTTTCAAAATAAGTATTGCAAACATAAAAAAATTGGATTCAAAATGAATGGAAAAAAAGAAATTCGATATCTTTTTTCGAAACACAAAACTTACTATAATTTTTAGTCTTCTTTTGTAAATCTTTTATCGACTTTTTGTCATTATTTTTCAATTTTAAACAAAACAAATTCTAAACTATTTTAATATATCTTTTATTCTTCACTTAAAGTTAATTATAAAATAAATCTAAAATTTAAGTTTCAATTCACTCAACAGAACGAAACTGTTAGCCGAAGGTTTTCCCGGTCCAACTCATTGACCGGTGCCTGTCCTCCTGGCCAATTACCTAAATTCTATTACCCATTAGGCCGACCCTATTCGTCACACGAAGTCGAGACACAGATCCGCAAAATAAGTGGTGTTTTCGATAGATTCCCGGCGCGAATAGTGGGCCGTAAAGAGTTTGCAACTGTACTCAAATTAGTAGGTCTGCCCCTATATTGGAAGGAACCAGTGTTTAGTGCGGTCAACAGAATCAATACTAATAACAATTATGTAAATAATGGCAATGGAAATGGAAATGGAAAAAAGGAAGTCATTAGTTGTGATGCATTTGTCGATTACTGGAAAAGGTTTATAACTATTAATCTATTGTTTAATTCATTTATCTTTTGATTTATGAATATTTTGTTTATTATTTAAACTAATTGTCAATTATAGAGTCATTTCCTCCTCTTATGACAATACGTCCCGGTTTTTCAAAATTCTGACCGCCGGTGAACGCAATTATCTCTTGCACGAAGACTTTGTGCCAATGATTCAGGACGTGATTGACTCACATCCCGGTCTGGCATTTCTTAAAGAGGCCGAAGAATTTCACTCTCGTTATGTGCACACAGTTATCGCCAGAATATTCTATTGTGTGAACAAGTCATGGACGGGAAGAATAACATTACCTGAGCTCAAGAAATCAAATTTTTTACAAGTGGTGGCTCTTCTGGAAGAGGAGGACGACATCAATCAAATTACTGATTATTTTTCTTACGAACACTTTTATGTTATTTACTGCAAGTTTTGGGAATTAGACAAAGACCACGACCTCTACATCAGTAAAGCAGACCTGAGTCGACATAACGATTCCGGTAAAACACATTCACTATTATTGAGGAATAATTACATGAATAACAACCAAATTAGGGGATAGGAATTGGGGAATCGTTTAATTGATAATAAATTTATTTAGAATTATCTGAGAATATTCCGAATCAAATTAGGGGTTGGAATAGACTTTTGTAGTGGAAGGTCGAGGAAGTGGTAGCTTTCCTAATGTTAATGTCATTAATATTTAACACATTTTTGTTTGGACAGCAATATCTTCGCGAATGATTGACCGCATATTCAGTGGTGCCGTCACTCGCGGCCAAACCAGAAAAGACGGTTTAATGTCTTACTCAGAGTTCGTCTGGTTTTTACTGTCCGAAGAGGACAAACGTCATCCGCGGTCTATAGAGTATTGGTTCCGGTGTATGGACTTAGACGGCGATGGATTGCTATCGATGTATGAATTGGAGTATTTCTATTCCGAACAAATGAAACGAATGGAAGCCATTGGTATCGAAGCACTTCCTTTCAATGATTGTTTATGTCAAGTAAGACATTAATGGTTTCTATAATTTTCATACAATCGACATTCAGGAGAATAAACTATTAGTTAAATGTAGGGATGCCAATGAACTCGAAAGTTAGGGGGTATAGGGGACTGATAAGAGCTTCTAAGTCACAGGGGATATAGGGTGGGATAGTTTGCAATTGACAAATTCTTGTAGAATTTGATTGAAAATAACGTAATTTCGACTAAGTCTGCAAGAATTTAGGCAAAATATCTTGAATTCTGTAAAAATCTAAGAGAATTTGATCAAATTTAGTAAGTATTTCACAAAATTCTGTAATTTTTATAAGAATTTACACATAATCTCACAGAATATTCGGCGCCAATTATGTTAAAATACTTTGCCAAAATGACAGAATGACATGAGTTCTCATTTAGTCGTCATCGCAGGGAGGTATTTTAGTCATTTTTCGAAGACAGGGGCTATTTTGGCTATACCTCCATTGCTCATCCCTACTTGAATGGCAAAACACTATAATCTAATTAATTGGAACTTTTCTGTAGTTAACCCTAGATATTCCGGGTATTAGCAATAGAGTATTGAATGGTGAAAAAAAGAATATGAGTCATATTATATGACTTATGAATATCAAAAAATTTAAATATAGTTATGGGTGATTTCTGTTTTGTCCGAAAACTCTAAAAAAACAATTCAAAATTATTGTTATCTTCAATTAAACTTAATAATAGCCCATTAATGCCAAGAAAGTAATGAGATATACAAAAAAAATATTGATTTTATAGCCTCTTATACTATACTTCGTTTATGAACTTATAATTTCCAATAAAACTAAATCTCAAATTTGGTTAAACTCTAATAATAAATAACAACAAAGTTTTCTACTTTTATACTAATATTTCTAAATTCATTTCAAAGTTTATTTTATTTGAATAAAACATTTTTTATACAAGTCCTTCTATATAGTTTAGATATTTTTCAGATTTGAGCGGTTTATTTGGTTAACTATACTTTCATTTCAAGTTACTTATGAAAAAGTATTTAATCAAAACTTTTATGTAATATTCAAGCATTGGTTGAATTGAAATTAATTTCTTTTCATTTCCATCAGATGTTAGACTTAGTCCGTCCGCAACAAACCGGAAGAATCTCTTTATCAGATCTAAAGAGGTGTCGATTAACGCCAATATTTTTCGACACTTTCTTCAATTTAGAGAAATATTTAGATCACGAACAGAGAGATCCGTTCGCCTCGAGTCGTGATGAGGACGGGCTGACAATGTCTGATTGGGATCGCTATGCGGCTGAAGAATATGAACTATTAGTCGCTGAAGAAAGTGCACAACAAAACAATGCAAAGTAATTAAATAAAATGAACCAAAAAAACAAAGAGAAAACAAATTTAAAGAACTAATAGTTAATTAATAATAAGAGAAAAAATAATTATATAATATATTTCATAAAAGAGTTCATAATTTTTATGAGAAATTTTTTTATTTAAAAAAAAGAAATATAATATAAAACAGCCTTTTTATATATCAAAGAGTTATTCAGTATTTATATAACTAATTAAAAATAATTTGTTATTTAATTTTCAAAAAGTTTATTGGACTTTACCGGTGAAAACGGTCGTCCTCTCAATGATTACTCAATGATCGCTAACAACAAAATTGGTTTTCGTGCGCGAAATGTCGACAACGAAGACGATTATGACTATTGCGACACATCTGATAGTGATTACGCCTATTAATTGATATATTATTAGTTAAATGTTTAATAAATTTGAACAAATCATAAATTGTATTTAAGAAAAGTGAATAAACAAAAACTCAACTCTTATTAAAAATTTAAAACGAGAATTGAATGTCTGCTCCAATCTATAACACAATCAGTTTTTCCTAATTGAATCAACTTTTCTGAAACACTTCCTGTAATAACCCACTCCTCCAACTATCAAAGCATTCTGTCTTTTATTAAATATTTTTAATTAATAACATTTACAGAAAACAAATAAGTTTTTTAGATATGTTTAATAATTTCTTTTATGAAGAATTGAAATCTCAAAAACATTTTAGTCTTTCTCTTACAAAATATCATAATTTCTTTCATTTTATTTTGTTTTTTTGTGTAATTGTATTAAATTAAAGAATGTTTGAACTAATAAATAAATAATTTTTCTTTTGTTAAAACAATTATTTATTTATGTAATTTGTTTTATAATTTAGAAAATCAGGTAATTCCAAGAATATGCCTTCAATATTAACTCTGCAACCAACTTTAAGATATATACTTTACTACAATACACTTGTTTTTAGTGTATATTATTTTGATTTATTAAAGTATA
>JAQFXN010003498.1:0-10869 GCA_034693365.1 Liacarus xylariae | reverse complement strand
CTGGTCTTATAAATAACTATTTGAGTGGTTTTTAGTAACTATTATAGTGACTATTCTGTTCTTATAAATAACTATTTTTTGATTCTCTGACTATAACTATTAGAAGAACAAAAACCGCAACTTTTGATCTGCGCATCCCAATGGTCCATAGTAAGATATTAAAAAATGTTTATTGAATGCAATGCCCAATGCTGATTGACATTTCGGCTAATTCATATTAGTTAGGCATATCGCATTGTGATTTCACAGTAAAATACAAAAAATAAATCTGAGATAGTAAACTTTGTCTAATGTATAAATAATTTTCTATAAATTTCAATTATATTAGGTCAACTGACATACTGCATCATCTTGATAAATCCCCGAATCTCCGAAAATAGAATTTTAACTTTGTATTTACCTTGAGGATTATCAGAAATTAAATATCAGGTCTAAGAGTTTTGTAGGCCTCCTGGCCCAGGCCGGGGCTCACAGAATTTTACGAGGCGCAGGCTCATGCTAAAAAATTATGGGACTAGGCCAGGCCAGGTACATGCTCAAGGCCAAGTACTATTAACCTGGTTTGGTTTTGATAATATATGACATTAAATAAAGTGAAACAAGGGAATAAAGTAACAATTTTAAAAATCGTTTTCAGATCAAAATTTCAACGCACAGGTCAGGTATATATTTTTCCCAAAATTTTCGAGATATGGAGTGTATATGGCAGTGGAAACAGGACTTAGAGAGTGCCTAAAAGCACGTTAGAGTTGTGATATTGAATAATGAATTCATTGTACTTTTCATATCATTTTAAAGTTCAATCATATGAGTGTATTTTGGGAATCCTTTGTTTTTGAAAAGGTCAAATCTTCCAATGAAATCCGATAAGTTTTCAACCTCCTAAAATATTGAAATTTAAAAAAATCCCCCTCTTATTGACCTCCTAAAAGTATGTGTAAAGTTGGTTACTTCATTGTTATTCAATTCTTAGGTGCTTTTTTGTAGCTCTGAGTATGGCTACCCCTGGTATATTGGCTATACCCAGTTATCTGCCCAAGGTTTATACTGGAGGCCAGGCTCAGACCGAGGCTCATAGAGTTCAGGCCCAGGCTCGTGATATTTTATAGGCCGAGGCCCAGTCTTACAATATTTTGAGCCTAGGCTGGTGAGGCCCAGGGCCTGGTTTTCGGCTCATCACTAATAATATGTAAATCAATCATATTAAATATAAAGTCAAATAAAATATAATTTTAACCTGTTTAAATACAATTAATTTCAATGTCAAAATTATTTTATCACTAACATTCTGTTGAGACAATTAATATGAATTTTTGCCCGGAAACTCGATTAAAAATAGTTTGGATAATGCACTTATTATCAGCGACATCGAGGAAAAATTGAATTATTAATTAAATGATTAATAATTAGTGTCGATGATGCAGCATAATCATTATATCAAAATTACTGATTTTCCCCTTAGAAGCGTAGAGCTTTAGGAGCCTGATAAGACTGATAAGAGCCAAAATGTCATATGGAGGTATAGAAGGGAAAATTTTGAATCACCAAGATCGTGCAGAATTTTATTAAAAATGACGCAATTTAACAGAATTTCGACCAATTCTGAAAGAATTTAAGAGAATTTGACAGAATTTAACAGAAATCTATTATTTTTCCAAGAATTTACAGATTTTTCTAAAAAAAAATCTTGAGGGGGAGGGAGTTCTAGCTTTTTCTTAATAACAGGAGGTATTTTGGTCATTTTTCGCAGACAGAGAGAGTATTTGACTATATCCCGCATGGTATCTCCCTGGACTATATGTAGTTTGATTTGAAGTTCCATCTTAACTTGTGATACATAACAAATCACAGTGAATAAAGTGTAACCCTATGTTATTCAATCTATTCATAGCATATCGTTTTTTTAAATGACCAGCTATTCGACTTAATTTTAGTGTTTCGTTTTATTTTAAATTATTGAAATCTGTAAGCTTAATTTTAATTTCAAATAATTTGAGATATTTTTTTATAATAAAGAATTTTTGTCAATTACATTTCATTTTAAACTATTATTTGGCTTTCGTTCAAAGATTAGTCAAATATCGAGTATAGGGTAATAACATTAAGGGACAGACTAGAATTTAGGTCTACTAACTGTGTAATTTTTTAAAACGATTACATTCCAGCTCAGTTTACTTCTGTTTTTGACGTGTGGGAAAGTAATAGAAATGTAGAAATCTTATCTTTGTTGGTATTCTTGCTTAAACTATATTTAACTGTTCTTTACTTTAATTATTATTATAAGTACTATTGTATGTACAGTACTATTATACACTTATATGTACTCTTTAACGGTTTTTTCTGGTTAAGTTGTATAATTACAATTGGATCTAATATTTATTGGAAATTCGCAATAATTATTAGCAATATATGCATGGTTTAATGGAAAACAATTGAAGAGAACTAATAGAATATCCTTTAATTGTTTTAAAGTATAGTAGGAAAGTACTCGAAGTAAAAGTGGGATCAAAAGATGTATTATTTTTAATAGGATAATCAAAACTGAACTCATTAAATGGCTTAAAATTTTATTAAAGAATCCTTTACTTCTGCTGATAATTCAAGGGCTCGATTGTCACATTATAAAAATATATTATATTTCAAGAATAACATTACTTATATCTGGTCAGTCAGGTTTCTGATAATTACGGTAGATTATTCTCATATAATGAAATTTATCTACAGTCAAGACAATTATAAACTGAACACGATATCCTTCCTGTCTTCACTTGTCCATATATTGTTAATCAATAATGTTTTATTTCTTTATAATCTCAATATTGAATTAAATATTTAAAGTTTAGATTCCAGTCATCTAAATTACTTTCAAACTTTTTAAGATTTTTATTCATTAGTAATAAACAATATATTTCATGCTCATAGATACAACTTATTAAACTTTTTAATAAATATTTTATAGTCAATACTAATTGCTTTGATACGTTTTATCTATGAGTGTGAGATATATTTATCAGTATTAATGAATCATTAGCTTCAAAAGTTTGAATTTAATTAATCCAAATAATAACAAAATTAATAAAAAGTTTAATCAATTTTATCTATATGTATGAAATATATTGTTCATTACTAATGAATAGAAATCTTAAAAAGTTTGAAAGAAAGTAATTTAGATGAATAGAATCTAAACCTTAAATACTCAATTCAATATTGAGATTATAAAGAAATAAAACATTATTGATTAACAATATATGGACAGTGAAGACAAGACGGATATCGTGTCCAGTTTATAATTGTCTTGACTGTATTAGGTTAGAGTCACTTGATTTTACTCTATTTTAGGAATGTTAGGCATTTATAGCAATTTTCAGTTTAAAATGACAAGAAATCAGTTAAATTCGACTAATATCATTTGAAATCATTTGAAATCAATTGATCTAGTTTTCAATTAAATTTTCACTAATTTGTATTCAAAAAAATGTAAACTTTTACAAATTGAAAATTTTATTTTATATGAGTTTCGTTTATTTTGTATCTGGATTATAGGCAAAATCAAAGAACGTTGTTAATTTTATTTATATTTTTCTATAAAAGCCTTTGAAGATAAAATAATTATTGTTCCATATTTTTGTTTGATTAGATAAATAAGAACTTCTATAATAATTATTTTCCCGAAATAAAATTAATTAATATCAAGTTTTTCATTAGTGGAACTAATCTACGATTTCTAGGATATAAATAGAAATCAATAGAGCACAGCCACAAGTTTTTCTCATTAGTGCAAAGCCTAATATTTATCGATTATATTTTGATCATAACTTATATTGTCTTAAATTCTTAAAATGCATTTTTAAAGTTAGGGAAAAATCAATTCCTGTTTTAAACGAAATAAACTATTTTAGACTTTTATCGCAATAAGAATTAAAACTAAAATTCTGCTCTTTTTTGATTGAGTCCTTTGATTGAGAACTAGAAAAATGGAGGGAAATATTGATAAATGATTTTTTTGGTTCAAGTGTGCAGAAGATAGAGATCTGTCGGAAACAGACAAAACACTGTGTTCTTCACATTTATAAAGATTAGTGTTTAATAGTGGAAACCACTATATATTTTGTCGGCGCGTCTATTGTCGACCTATATATACAGTAGATTTAAAACTTCAACAACCGATTCAAAACATCTGTTTTTTCAGCTCTTAATCATAAGAAGATTTTGGTCTATCTTTGATTTTTATGTCTGTCCCCACCACTGGAAACACATCTAATTTTACGATACCCAAGCTCCTTGCACTAAATGGATTATTCTTTGCAAAGTTTCTAGTGATTTAGGCATTTCCTCAATTTAAGAAAGTTGGTACGTTTTTCCTGCTTGTTTAGATATATATTATCCATGAGCTTATTCGTTGTAAATCAAGAATGGAAATCATAATCTACAATATATATAATAACTTGACATGTTTGGTCTGTTAATCTTAAATCTATGACAAGGATGTCCAGAATTGAAAAGGTCACGGGGATTTATTTTGATTTGTCACCAATTTTTGCTCAGTTTAGGGCAATCTGTCCATGGGATGTAATGGTAAATAGTTTTTTCCCTCAGAGGAGGTATTCCGGAGTGGACCTCCTTCTGGACATCCCTGATCAATGAACAGAAATATTATTAATAGTAATGTCTGAAGAAGGTATAAAAAGAATAATAACTAATACGCAGAGATTTGAGTAAGCCAGTTAGTTTTTCAATACTAAAATAAAATATTTTAGCGATTGCTACACTTGTTTCGTTGTAAAGTGTGAGTTCTGTCTGTAAGCGAACTTCCCTTACATTACTTAGTCTATAGCAAATACATTATGCAGTGAAGTATATGCTATTCTCACCTCTCACTTTACAACGAATCAAGTGTACATATAAGATGTTTTGAAGTTGGGTTTGGGATCAGCGCCAGGAGTTTTTTTTTTGTTGTTGATAAAATTATAAATTCACATACCGTATTCAGATGTCTGATCTTGTTTCCTGATGCTTACTTTCCTAATATGATAATTCGAGATAAAATTAACTAACGAATTAAACAATAGAGACATGGACTCTGACTAATTGGCACATGCTGAAACTAATGGTGATATTCTCAAACGCGATTATTAAATGGTTTTCTTATTTTCACGTTATCTCTAAAACTATTTAATATTCGAGCTTGAAAATATGACCACTGACCATATGTACAAGATCGGACATCGGGATATGGTACGCTAATTTTTAATTTTACCAAAAAATTTCCTGGCGCCAACCCCAAACCAACTTAAAAACATCCTTACCATATATGAAGGCTACAAAATAATTTTCAGAATTTTTAAATCTAGGTGGGTGGTTAGATTGGTTTTTGAAAAATTCACTTTTGACCAAATTTACCAGTAAATCACATTTTCAAACCATAAGAGATAAAAATATGGTTTTAAGTATAATAATGTGCCATTTTATGACCTCTATAAAATGAGATTGATCAAAATCGAAAATTCCAAAAGTCCCCTTATTTATAAGTCTCCGTTCAAATTCAATTTGATTACAGTTTATTAAGTTATTCACTCTCTATTCTAAACTCCTATTAGATTTTCTTCAAAGATGACATTAAATAGTATAAAAAGATAATTTAAAAGTAATTTTTTGGCATAATTTTTATTACTTTTACTCTATTTTAACATTAAATTTAATTTTGACAAGGTTTATTTAGAAAATTTGCACAAACAACTTATTACAATATATATTTAAAATATTTTCCAGAATATATTAATGACATTTAAAATATATTTGTAGTATTTTTTTAGTCGTTAGAAAAATCTGGAGAACATTTACAATCGGATTCAAATGTAATGTCAAATTGAAGTTCCGAAACATTTCAAGCTAAACAAGACAAGTAATTCATGGGCTGATATTCTCTTTGTACATATTCCTGACTAATTGGCACATGCTGAAACTAGTCGTAATATTTAGAAACTCTAATATTCAATGGTTTTTCTGATTTTTCACCTTATCTCGAAACCATCGCTTATTCTAGTTTGAAAATATTACCATTAGTTCCAGCATGTGCCAATTCGTTAGAATTCAGGTCACAATTTTTGTAGTCTTTATTATTCGAATTATCATATTAGAAGTGGATATATTTCTGGATAGGGTATACTTTATAATTTTACAAAAAAAAATCTCGTGGCGCTAACCCCAAACCCAATTTAAAAACAACCTTACCTTATATGTAGACCACCACATAATTTCAGAATTTTTTGATTGGAGAGAGGCCTTAATGGTTTTTTGAAAATGTGACTTTTGATCTAATTTTCCAGTAAATCAAATTTTACAAGATTAATAACTCGAAAACCATGACGGATAACTAAAGATAGGGAAAAATCGGGCTAATAGATTTACATTCTTGCACGGGACAATTTACAAGAATGAAAATATGAGCGTAGGCCTAATTTGTAAATTCTCTTTCCGAATGCAAGTAGAAGGTTTTTATTATATATTATAAAAAACAATATTGTTTTATAAACTCTTTCCTTGATTCAAAAATACAATTAAATTAATTAAAAGAACAAAAACTTAATATATACAATTAAGACGATTTTAAATGTCCCGCAATTTTTCAGAAACCCTTTAGTTTTTATAGACAGTAAAAATAATTACTATTTTACTATAATTAAGCCAAAATGTAAGTTCCAGCACCCCTACTAGTTTTTTGCCCTCAAATAATGAGACCAGCCAATGATAGACTAATTTTAGAATGAACTACATTCACACAGTTATAATTGGTTTTGAGATTTTCTTAATGTAAATAAAACAGTGCTTCTTGTAGGGGTGCTGGAACTTACATTTTGGCTTAATTATAATAAATTTAAAGCCATAAGAAAGTAGACTGAAATTCAATTGAAATATCTATTCATATTGATACTCATATCTCAACTTTTTAATCATGATGTTATGAGCAATATTTTATACACACATTAATCAGAGTATTCTCTCAAAGCTATTGCCAAACTTTACGTTCTTTTTCTTTTAATATCAATGCAAACATCTAAAACTAAACTCTTATTAATTCAGTATAATTTTGATAAAATATGATCAAAAATAAGCAGAACTTTAATAATTTTTTTTACGTTTTTAATGGATTCAAATATTTTCTATAGATTCACATTCAGTGAATTTACAGACTGAATACTGCTTTACACCAGAAAGCTTAAATGTAAAGTCTAAGAACAAAAATCTGAGATAACAATATGGTTCCAAGTGGAATCATATGTTGTTTTATGACCTCTTTCAAATAAGATTGATCAAACTCGAAAATCCGAAATCGATAAATCCTCTTTGAAAATTCTAGAAATCTAGTAATTAAACACAGAGGGAAATTTTACCTTGAAAAACATCAAAGTGTATAGAAGGAGGTATTTATTGCCCCATAAATTCTTTATATTATTCAGGGCAATTTATACAGAATTTTGTTATGAGAATATAATTGAATGAATTGATTTTCAGAATTTTATTGTAGATTTTAAAGGATTCGCTTGATTTGGAGATAAAACAGGGGAAGTCCTTAAAAATATAAAGCTAAGCAACAATGAAAAAGTGTAATTTTAAGATTTGTAAAAAGCGATAACAATATTGTGTATATTTAGTAATACATTTGTATAATTATTAATTACGCTTAAGTTAAGTTAAGCTGAAGTAAAACTCCACTGTAAAGCACTCAATGAGCATTTGCAGTAATTATAAATAGCAAGATAAAATTCTTACTTTGAATCACAACTGTTGATCTGAACAAAAGAATTCTTTTCCTGGTCAAACTATTACCACGTCCTCAGTGTCTGTCAAACTGACACTTAGGCCGATCAGACCTCGAGGGCAGAGGAGAAAACGGACACCAAATGAAAGAGTATTTGTTTGTATTTAAATACTTTGCGACAGATTTCTGTTCAAATTCAAGAGGAAGGGGGGATTATTGCAGTGCTCACCAAAGAAACACCGCTAAGGGCTGAACATTGATGTGAGCAAAAGTAACCAATTTATATTTTTCATAAGTGTGAGGTAATGACTAGGAATACAAGTTTTTGAATGCTGCTGATCGTTCATTAAGGGGTTCTTGTTGATTTTAGACTCCTCAATATTCCAGGTTTCTGGAAAAATCTTGATCTATAATTGTTTTCTGTATACGTTATTTTTGGGCATAAAAACTCAACATGGTGGCAATGATTATTAATGTGGTCTAATGCAACATTACTACCAGACTTATTGTTAACGGGCTTTTCATGTTCTTTAATACTAACACTTAATTTTCTTTCATTTGTTCCAATGTAAATGGAATCACAATTTGTGCATGACAAATTATAAACCACATTATTTTATTGAATTTAATTTCATTTCATCTCTATTATTCGTGGAAATTAGGATTTAAATGTTTGATCCGATTTATATGCAACATCGATATTATATTTCTTGAGTATACCATGGATATTCTTACTAATCCCTGAGTAATACGGCACAGTTATTGCTCGTATGATGTTAAACCTGCTTGCGCTAGTGTTATCAAGTCTACCTAAACAGCTTTCTATAGCTGCAATAATAACTTTTACCGGATAATCATTAAAAATTAAAATTTTCTTTAAATGTTCAAATTCAGCATCAAGGTCTTCCTTATTCCTTGTAAGTGGCATTGCTCGGAGTACAAAGCTCCTTATCGCGGATCTTTTTATATTTAAAGAATGATGAGAATTGAAGTTTAAATAACGTTCAGAATGAATAGGTTTTCAATATACTTTAGTTTTAATTTGACCCTGCTGTTTTATCACCAACACGTCAAGAAAGGGTAATTGGTTGTATTTTTCTTTTTCTGTTGTAAATGAAATGGAATTAAATTCTTCAGCTACTTCATTTATTTGGTCTAGAAAATCATTAGCATAATATTTATTGATTAATAAAAACTATCATCAACATAAAATTTGATGAATTTCAGCTTATTCTGTCTAGTATTAATAGCTTGGTTAAATCTATACGAGACTAACGTTTCTGCAACAATCGGTGACAAATTACACCCCATAGCATCACCCGATTTCTGTTGATAGAATTTATTATTAAATGTAAATCTAGTATTTGCTAAGCAGAATTCAACTAGGTGCAGAATTTATAACGCTGAGAATTTTGTTCTAGTTTTCAAATTTTTGTTCTCATCTAGTTTAATTTTCATTACATTCAAGGTTTTATCTATAGGAATCTATAGGAATATTAGTGAATAAATTTACAATATCTAATAAGATGAAAACATCATTCTGACCAAGATCAAATTCATTTACCTCTTTTGCAAATTGTTGAGAATTGTACAAAATATTCGGGTCAGTTATAATTGAAGGGGTTATAATATTTACAAGAAATTTAGAAAGGTTAGTCAGGGGTGTTCGTAGTAATGTACAATTAATCTAGCAGGAAATTATTTTTGTGTAATTTAATTGTTCTATAATCCGATGGAATATTAAAACATTATAAGTGTTTAAGTTTTTTCTTATGATATATTATTCTAATACTTATGAATCTTAAACTGCGGCTGCAGAATTCAAGTGCAGCTTGGTAAGATTCTGGAAATTTATCTAAAGGTTTAATTTGCTAATAGCAAGTTCAATTTGTTTTATTAGCAAAATATTTTTTATTAAAATCAATATGTTCTCTCTCATTTGTTATATTTATCCGTAAATTTTTTGGTGAGCACTGCAATAATCCCCCTTTTTTTCTCTCATGAAAATTGTTTTTGTCGATGACAGGAAAGTTTATGCAGAACTGGTTGGCTTTGATTTTTAATTATATATACAAATAATTATTTTTCAAGTATTTCTGGACTTATTTTAATGATTTATTGTATAAGAAAAGCATTACATAATAAATGTGTTGAACAGATATACACAATTGCGTCTATAATGTCTATAATATCTTATAATAAGCTTTGATTTCTAAAATAATCTGAAGAAAGCGTGCGAAACACGCCTATTGTGTACATCAACTGAATTATATAAATAATTGATAGCAAACTGAATCCATAGATTACAAGCAGTCATTCAAACAAATTCTTTTAGTATATTATATCAATTTATTTGTATATTCGGCAAAAATGAATTCAAAACTAATATAAAGCTCGGAATAAATTGTTCGACATTTAGATTAACATTTGATAAAACTATTTCTTTCATATATTGAATAAATGTGAACCAATTGATTGAGAACTGATAACTTTCTTTGGCCTCAAATTATATAATATGTTCAGAATATATTATATAAAACTTTTATTCTTGAGCAAATTATTTATGTGCAAAGCTTCTAGTATTCTAATTTCGAAATTCTATCTTCATTTTGCACAAATCGCCTTTTAGTGCTAAATCCCCTTAAGGGCACTTTACATTTATTATTACTAAGATTTTGAAAGTTATAATCATGAAAACTGGAGAATTATAGGTATATATTCTATATATATTGAACGTTCTTTTTCGGTCAGTGCCTGAAATTTTCCTAAAATACATGCCGCATGATATCAAACTCAAACTGGAAAGTACTGACAGAGAAAAACAGAATAGTAATGCAAATACACCAAAAAAGGTGAATTTTGACTCATGTTCGACAACAACCACTACTTATTTTTAATCACATCACTTGATTCAATATTCAATTGATTTATTTAAAAACAAGATGTAACAAATATTACAATGTCAAATGCAACTTTTTGTGGGTTTTTGGAATTAGCGTGTTACAATTTTCGATGTAAGTTATACATTTACAGTATTGAAAAATCACTGAGAAATTACATTTAGTTAAATTTCCATTAATTCTTAATCATTATAAATAATATTATATTCA
>JAQFXN010003497.1:0-10870 GCA_034693365.1 Liacarus xylariae | reverse complement strand
GTTTATGACAATTATTGGCATTCAATCCATTGAGACATTTAAAGATAAAAATGCAACAAAAGTAGTCTCTTCTCGTCGTAAAAGACTTCCATCCGAGTGATTGCATCAGAGATGAGGTCTCGACTGAAGAGGACATCACTGTATGCGCTGCTCGTCTTTGAAGTCTGTCTATCCTTTCTATGTGTGAACCATAGGTATAGCCGTATAGGCGAACACAATAGTCTAGAATTGGTTGGATTAATGCTTTATATATGTGAACGAAACTAATGGGAAATTTAGTTTTATATTTAGGCAATTGATGGCACATTCCGTTCTATATATAGTAAAAGTGCTACAGTTCTAGAAATTAATGCAAATATTATTTTTAAACTAACAATAATTGTTATTATTATTAATGTTTTTATGTTTAATAATGATATCAGAGATTATAATACAATAAGAAAGCGATTAAATATCTATTTGTTGTCTAAATGTATTGAATGCAATGCAAATAATCCAATGATTGTCTAAAAAAGATTTAGTGGAGAACTAATTTCATAAACTCTTCATAACTAATTGACCCGTCTTTGTCCGAATCCCCGATCTCTAGAATTTCTTTGATCTCTTCGTCAGTAATGGGTTCGCCAATCAATTCGAGGGCATATTTAATGTCTTCAATCTCTATATTCCCACTCCCGTCCACATCGAATATCTTGAAGGCAGCCTTCAGTTCCCCCTCCACATCGTCGTGATGTGCGTCCATCTTAAGCATCCAACGGAAGAATTCTTCTTCAGTGATGGATCCGTCGCCTAAGAAAAAAAGCAGATAAATAAAGGAATCAATTAACTAATTAAGAGTCAATTAAACCGTTTTTCGAAGTTTCGGCAATCAATTGGTCGATAATAGCATCGCTGATCGGAATCTTGAGCTTTGAGAGCATAACTTTCAATTCCTGTCCATCGATTCGTTTGTCACCCTTAGTGTCCACTATTGTAAACGCGGCCCTAATTTGGGCTATAATTGACGCCGTCTTTGAATCCTATATTTAAATAAATTCATTTTTTATTCATCACATAATCACATAAATTGAAACAAAATTAAGCCTAACTTAAAAAACTGTACTTTTTATCTGCAAAAGAAAAATACATTAATTTTTCTTATCTCTCGAATAAATTCTGTGATTTTTTTTAGCACAAAAAACATTAGTTTCTGTGAAATTCTTTTTCAATTCAGTCAAAATATTTTAGAGAAATAGTTTTTGTGATAAAATTTTATTATGAATGAAAAGTTTATTATAAGTTACTATCAATTCAATGGTTGTTTACATGAAGTGAAATTCAGTGAGAATTTTGCGTAATTATGACATCAAATACAAATAAAAACAATAGAATTGTATCAATCATTAAATGGTTTTCACACTTCTAGACGTGTGCCTCAAATTAATCTAAAAACTTAATTTTTTGGAAGTCATTTAAACCTTTAAACTCGAGTATACTTACAGTTTGAACCATTTAAATGTTGATAATGTAGTGATAATTTGCATATAAAGTTTGTGCAATACATTTGCAACAGTAATACACTTTTAATGAAATATTAATTATTAAATGTTAGCAAATACTGACTAAAAGTCTGGTAAGCAATCTAATTGTTGAAACGAAAGAGAGAGAAAAGTAATCTAATCTCAACTCATTTAAGAGATTAAAAGAACAATAATTGGTTAGAGGAAAAAATATACTATAATCTTGTGCTGTAAACTATAGTTCAACTTGGAAAAATAAAAATTGTCTATTAAACCTATTTACTTTAAATAAGAGAAAATATTAATATTTTTTTTATTGAATTTGAAAAATTAATTATCATTTGTTTCATCATGCTGATCTCAATGATCTACTAATATCACAAACAAAATACTTTGATATTATTGTTTAAATATTGAATAATTTTCATTCAATGAAGTCATTTATAAAATTATAATTCATTTTTATTTAATTATAGGCTATGTATAAACGAGTAATACGAGGGGCAGTTCATCTGTACTACTAGTGTAGGAGAGAAAATCACCTGATAATTATTATTGAATTATTGATTTTCATTATATAGATTTAGCATTTATATAATTATTCTTATATTTAAAAAAAATTTGAGTGCATTTTTTTTAATAGAGATGTTTAAGTCAATTATTACTTTTAGATTTACTGATAGCAACATAAAATAATTGTTTGTTTGGAGAATAAATATAACAAGAATAATAATAATTATTGTCAAAACTAACAATCAAAGTTCATTGTTTAATAGATAAATAACTTATTCTTTGATTTTCAATCCGAATCCAAATGCAAACATCTCTCTAATTGATAAGTAATTTTTATCACATAATAAAAATCGAGAGAAGAGGGGTTTGAGATCAGGTCAGGTTTTATTTAGTGTGTAGAATAATAGCTTGTTTTTTATTAGATTTATGTGTATTTACGTAAATGAGAAAAAAAAACTTTCCGAAAAGAGAACAAATAATGAGTCAAAACTTTGATTTCATTCAATAAGTCTTTTTATTTCTTATCGATTTATTGATTTGATTAAAAAGAAGATATTTATTCTCTTATTACTGGCTTTTGTCTTATCATTGATTAAAAGTATTCACTTAAGAAGACTAATCGATATAACACTACCAGTAATGAGAAAAAAAGTAAAGAAGAAATACATTTAATATTTAAGAGTCAATAACAAGAATTGAGTTTTAAACTAATAAAACTTTTAGCATATCATTAGTCAAAGAATAACAATAATATATTTCTAATTTGAGAATCAAAATATTTTAGAAAAGTAGCAAATATTATTGAATTGAACTTTAAGATTAGTTTTTAGATAGATATCGATAAACATTTCAATATCATGTGTCACATGAATGACAAAATTTATTGAATATTTTAATTGTATTCCAAACCCCAGTAGTTGAGAATCAGAGTATATAATCAAAAAACAAAATCATCTCGAAATCACAATCAAAGTGCGTCACTTTGTTATTATCAATTGGCACCTATATCTGGTATCCAAACCGTGGTTTCAATTGACTATTTTTAATAATTCTTGTTTTTAAGCATAGCTTCAAAACTTATCGATAATTATTGAATAGACTGGAAGTCAATAAATAGAAGCTTTTGTTTGATTTGAGTTTCATTTTTTAGATTTTTTCAAAAGTATTGAAGGGATCTTAAAATGTTTGTCAATTTTTTTTTAATACAATTACTGTTGATTTCTACATCATTTGGAAGACATATCGAAAACGAAGCAAACGATACTCCAAATGAACAAAATGTCTCTAATTTTCGATACAATCAAAACGATCGGCGAAATGGTTCGGAAACACAAAATGACATAAATGTTGAGAAGAATTCACGTTTGGAGAAGCGTTCGGTCGAAGAGAATATTTTGGTTAACATAACTTCGGACGAAAAGATAACTACTCCAGCATTTAATGTGATCAGAAAGGGTGAGGCGAGAACACTGAGGCCCAAGACTACTAAGTCCAGAAGGAATAACAGTCAATCGATTCCGAACCGAATTCCTGAGAAGTCTCGATCAGCAATCGATGAATTTCCATCCGATTATATGACCGATAGTGTGAGTGATTGATGACTTGACTATTTGTAAAATATATGAAATCTATAAATATTTGTTTAAAAAAATATGTTTTAAATATTTATTTAAGATCTGAATGTTTATAATTAATTTATTGCAAAAAAGTTTCTTTTTTGTGTTATTTATCAATTATCAAGATTAGGTTAGAAAGTATAACACTTTAGGTTAGCCTCTCGTACAAAATTTTCCATTAGATTGCTATTAATCCATATTTTCGTTATCAAATGATTATTTAATGGTTTAGAAATATATGGCGTTTAAATGCATAATATATTATAAATGATTAAGTAATCCCTAATTTTGATGATTTGATTAATCGTTAATTTATGAAACATAATCTGTTTGTTTAAAGAAGAAAAAACATTTGGATGATTGAGTAGTTTTACATTTGAGACATACCAGTCCATTATAATTACTCGATATAAACATAATCTCAAATACCATTAAGTCTTTTAACATAACTTTAGTTTACAGTAAAGAATATTTATTTTATTTTATTATTAATCTGGATCTTTTTTTTATTTGATTCATTTCAATCATTTCAAGCAATAGTTTAGTTTAAAGATAGAGTAATAGATGAAAGTCAAAGAAAAACAGATATTTTGAGTTTTAGCCAATGCTCTGATTCTAAGAATCTAATGTCAATAATTTAATGGTATATCAAATACTCCAGATCATTCTTAATACTTGTAAGCCATTTCTTTTTTTAAGTAATCTAATGATAAATAATTTTACACTTTGTTTGAATGTCAGCCCATAGAAGCAAAAACTATCAGTAATTAGTGTCAAAAATATTTAAAGAATATATTGAATAAAAAGACAAAAATAGCGATTTCAACTAAATATTAACTTTGAAATTTATTTTAATATATTACAGTTTAGAAATAATGGCGGTTTTATCATCCATATTCTCGTATTCATATACTTCTGTTTGGCACTGGCAGTTGTTTGTGACGTTTACTTTTTACAGTCTTTAGAATATCTCAGTGACTGTAAGTACAGTAGAATTAGATTAACATTATTTAAATTATATTAGAGATGCAGAATATAAGGTATACAGTGGGACAACACTCTCTGATTTTTTCTAGAATTTTTGATTTAATTTATTAATTTTAAAATACACGGATAGAAACTTCGGTTCAGTAATATACGGAACAAAAGAAATTATTAATTTTATTCAAGAAACAAGACAAGTCAGTATTTCCCCCCTATTTATAACTATATTCTATAATGAAACAAAAGTAACATTACCTTTGGTACAGGGAATACGGGAAAGGGAAAGGGGATACGGCCTGGAATACCCCTCCATAAGAAAATCTCTAACATTACGTCTATATACTTTGTGTAAAAATTACAAATACCCTCTCCCCCTGGCATATCCAAGTCTCAGCATCCTTGCTTTGATTATACAGGAAAACCTCGAAATAAGAAAAATATAAAAAAAATTCTATTGATTTGATTAGTTTTGTTTGACACCTAATTATTATATCATTCCTCAGCACTGAGTCTACCGTCCGATATCGCCGGCGCGACATTTATGGCAGTGGGAACATCTGCGCCCGAACTGTTCACTAGTGTGATTGGTGTCTTCATTTCGGACAATGACATTGGAACGGGTACTATTGTGGGCTCTGCTGTATTTAATCTGATTGTAATTCCTGGCGCCTGTGGTTTCGCCGCTTATTATAATCTGAAGAAAATGCCTAAAATCAGTGCATTTCCTATAATCAGAGACACGTTATTCTATATTCTGACTGTCATTACATTGATTTTATGCATTAAGGATAATAAAGTCGATTGGTTTGTATTAAAAATAATTAGATATTCAATTTTAATCATTTTTGTCCTTCGAATGCCTTTTATGTCTAATATTACGTGAGGTTTAGGTTTAGGTTTATGTTATGACAGGAAAAGTCACTTCAAATATATCTGACTTAGAAAACATTTTTATTACATTTTTATTGATAAGTATTGGAAAAAAAATATTGGAATATAAAATTAACTTTTGCTCTTCCAAACAAACAGTACTTAAAATAATTTAATCAAAATTTGATTATTAAGACCTTCGAAGTTAGCATTTATTAAAGTAATAAATGCCAAATAATTATTAAATATAAAAGCTTTTTACGTAAAAAATATAATTTCATTTATTAGAGATAACATCATTAAAATTAACTATAAATTGATTTGAAGAAAATTTATTACAATTACTAAACTATTATTTCGAATTAGCAAATTAAGCCATAATAGTTAGAGATAGGGCTCAAATGGCAGATAGTTCTCCGATTCTTAAGGAATGTAAAATATGAGCCTAAATGGTATAGAATATGGGTCTTTGGGTTAATGACTTAAAATAAAATCTTTAAGTTTTCAGTAATTTGTTGTGAAAATCGATGCGAAAATATCTCGTTTTAGAAAAATTCTCGTGTATTGTATGTAAAAATAGAGTATTTATTCTATTTATTACTTTATTGTGTGAATCCTTTATTTTGATTTGAATTTAATGAAAACTATTAATATATTTTGTTAACCTTTAGGATAGAATCGCTTACTTTATTGGCCTTATATGCGGTCTATTTAGTGATTATGTTCTATAACGCACAGTTCGCTCATTTGATTGAAGAAAAAGATGACGAGGAAGAAGAGGAAACACCACTCCTGAAGAATAACGGGAAGAAATCATCGATTGAAGAGGACTACGACAACAATCATTTGGAAGACTATTCCAAAATTGAATTAACAAAAGCACAAAACGGAAAATATAAGGAAATCAAAAGCGGCCCTAAAAATCAGTACAATAATCAAGAAAGTCTTTATCCAAAATTAGTACAGGACATTAAAAAAGAGAAGGAGGAGGAGGCAGAAAGTGAATGGACGGACAACGCCATTATTAAGACTCTTCTCTTTCCAATGAATATCTTATTTAAGATAACTTTACCGAAACCAACAAAGTTTTGTTTTGTCTTAACGTTTATGATGTCTATTGTTTGGATAGCACTTCTCACTTATGTAGTCGTTTGGATGACTACTATAGTCGGTAGGAATTGATAATCCGATGAATTATTTAATAAATTGACTAAAAATTCATTTAAAATATTTTTTCTAAAGGATATTCAATTGGTATTCCGGACACATTGTCAGGCATAACAATCCTGGCCGCCGGCACTAGTATTCCAGAATTGATATCTAGTTATATCGTTGTAAAGAAAGCAGGTCTGGCCAATATGGCCATCTGCAACTCCATCGGATCCAATATATTTGATATATTGTTCTGTTTGGGAGTTCCGTGGCTTTTGAAATCATTGTCACTTATGATCACAAACGGGTCCGGATTCTCATCTCTGGCCAACACTTCTATCCCAATCATAAGCAAAGCATTGCCATTGACTTCACTCACACTTCTTATTACATGCTTTGCGTTAATCCTAACTTTGAAATTATCGAATTGGAGATTAGGATTAAACGTCGGACTCATCTGTACTGTTGTGTATATAATATTTGTATTCATCTCCTCTTTCCTCGAAATCAATGTCTAATTTTTAAAATAAACTCATATTTTTATAATAAATGCAATCAATTTTTTACTCAATTTTATTGAAATAAAATTTTATTTTTATAATTTATATCAATTAACACATGGCTTGAAATTCTCAAAAGTTTATTGAATAAAGTAATTTTTTTAATAATTCAAAATATAATTGAGTGTAAAATTATTGATTAAATATTCTTAACATTAATTCTTAATTTATAGTAAATGTTTTGAAAACAATACTTTTCGTAAAGAAAAAGTGGCCAAACATAGCAGTAAACAAATCACTTTAGATTACAATTAAATCTAATTTAATCGATGCCACAAAATCATGTCAGAACATATCGGAGGTGATAAAGTATAATTAGAACAGGAGGGCATGAATAACATGATTCATTTAGATAAAGTCGAATATTGTGACCAAGGTGAAAGAATTGATGAAAAAGTACAAAATCTTAAGAAATATGAAGATTGTCTCTGAAAATTTAGAATTAGTGTTTTCACTCGACAATTATCTAATTCATCCATCGCTTCCATCATATCTTTACTTGTTTATTATTTTCCAAATAAAGATCGAATTAAAACTCAAAAATAAAATGAGAATAATGTTTGAAACAAGCAAATTTTTCTATTTTATATTTGTTCTTAATAATGAGTAAAATTCCATGAAATTAGCATTAAATTATATGAAAAAGTATTGTGCAATTTAGTATCAATTGATAGAAAAGCATTTTGGATTCTATTTTAAATTAAATTTAATTGTTATTTATTTGTAAAATATATCTTTTAAAAAAGATTTGAATAAATTAAATATTCTTATTTAATTTGTAAATAATCCTAAGAGTGCTTTTCTTTAATATCATTGACCAGGAATTTAGTTATCTTAGGACTAATAAGACATTATATACCGGATTTGTACTTTTTTAGGTTTAAAATTTATAAATTAGTACATTAACTGAAGTGTTATTATTAATGAATTCTTAGACACATATTATAACAATTAGATATCATCTATATGTCAATTCTTGGTGGTTTCAATTTTCATTAAAATATTGATTAATAAATGTGTATAATTTTTTTTATTATTGTAGAACTAAATCTCAAAGACTTTGAGGCCAAATTGATACCTTCTGAGAAATGTTTACCAAGATCCTTTATCGATCACGTGTTGTCTGCCAGACTGCTATTTATTGTACTTAACTGTATTCTACTGTGGTTTTGAAGGTTCAGTTCCTTGGACAGATTAAGGCATTATTTAGATATAGCGATCAATTACCTGTCTGTTAACACAAGAGAATAACAAGTTTAATTATGCAATCGAGAACTTAAAATGATTAATTTACGAATTAATACAAAATTATTAGAAATGATTTACAGATAATTATTTTTATCAAAAATTTTTAAAGGAATTCTAGTACTTTAGGAATAATTAAGTAAACTTGCTGGTTGTTGATTATTCAAAAGAACATTAAATAGAAATCTTAAAAACATGAATGAATTCAAAATTCTGGAAAACTTATTCGATTTCAATGCACTTAAAATTCTGTTTTTTTTTGACAAAAACTTTTATTCAATACATCTTTACATTGAATAGTAATGACTTTGTTGTGTGCTTTCGAGTCTTCAGCGGAACTTCAAATTCTTACTCTTCTTGAAGAACCAGAAAATAGGAAAAGCCATGTCTTTAGGGAAAACTACAGTTATTTAAAAACGAGAAGTTTTACTCTAGTTTTGAGTGAACTTTGACAATGAACTCAATGCTTTTGGGTATCACAACAAATATGAGATGAATAGAGGACTGAGAGATAGAGATGAATGAAAGCTATAATTAGCTCTGATTGCAATCCATCCTTAGGGCAAAAGTTTTTCATATAATTAAGTTATATATTGTGAGTATATTTTTGTATGTTTTCTATACTATTGTTTACTTTTGTCTGCTATTCATATATTATAAGAATATTCTATTTACTAAAGATTTTGAAGAAAACCATAATTATGTCACACTTACAGCACTTCATCAAATAAATAATATTAAGATTTATTATGAATATTCAGCTTTTGATAAATTACTTTCTATTTTTCCCTAAAATTTTGTTTGCTTTTGTGGAATAGAATTAATAATTAGAGCAAAATTTTGTCAGTGAAAGTGAAAACAGCTTTTGAAAATAAATTATAAATACATACAAAATATATGAAACATAACAAACAAAAACTGAAGGGAAAATTTATTTCATGGTTATTTGGTTATAATGAAATAAATCAACATGATGAAATATAATACAAATACAAATTTCCATCCTATATCATATAATTTCACTATAAATTTATATTAAAGAAAATTTAAATTAGAAGTTTAATAATAATATAACTAGTTGGTTTTGTGAGTAGGGGACGTTAAAAACTTGCTTTTAAAAAAGTTGAAAAGTTAAAAAGTTCAATCATATTTATACTGTTTACTCAAATATAATAAAGGATGCAGGAACAAAGTGAGTACGACCTGGAAAACCAATTGAGAAAAACCTCCGAACTCCTTGTCTTTCTGATCTCAACAGGCTAAAAGACATTCAAATATTTTATTATTTCATTGTCACTCTCTTGGCATTAAATAGTTTTAATAAGATTTTATGCATGCTTATAGGTCTATAAATTAACACTCCATTTGGTAACTTAATATCTTTCACAATTTCAGTTATTGAAAGTAGGAAAAATTCAACTAATACTGTAAGAAAATATTTCAAATCAAAATACAATTATAGCGCAATATTTAAACTGCACGGATGCGAAAATGCCGATATATCTAAAAGAAACTTTGAGGCAAGGATTTCCAAAGGGAGAGTCCAGCCCATGGCAAAATTTGTGCTTAACATTACGTTTTTATCAGATACCCCTAAACATTGGTCAAAAATTGGACAAAAACCCAAAAAAATGAGAGAAAAGATAAAATACCCCCTGACATTTTCAAGTTTGGACATCCCTGATTTGTGGACGTACAAGTTTCAGGGCTAAATCAAAGTCACACATAAAGACTGGGATCTACTTTGATGACAAAGACTACCTCCATATCTGTTAGAGTTTTCGAGTTATTAATTTTTAAAAATTTTATTTAATGGCAAATTAGGCCAAAAATCCTATTTTCAAAAATTAATTTAACCTCAGCCACTAAGTCAACAAATTCTGAAAATTATCTGGTGTCCTACGTATAAGATAAGGTTGTTTTTAAGTTGGGTTTTAGCATTCGTCAGATTCGTTTTTTGGTCAAATTGTAAATTATTATACCCTATCCTAAAAATATTGATATAGACGCTCTTTTCTATATGGAAATGAACTCATATTTGGAAATATAAATATAAAATAAATTAACGAATTGAAGCAATTGAGACATGGATCTTTACTAATTGGCACATTCTGAAACTAGTGGAAATATTTTAAAACTCGAATATTTAATGGTTAATCTGATTTTTTACCTTATCTCGAAATTATAACTACAGTCAATTGGCTCGATCAATTTTCCCCTTTAAATATCATGTTAGCGCTGAGCGCTCTTTCTTAAACTTTATCTAAAAATTTCAAATAATTGATTGGTTAAAACTTTCATAAAATATATGGATTGATTCAATTTTCATATGAAATTAAAATTAGTAAAATAGTTGTAACAGTACTTAGGGGGATAAGACTGTTTGAAGAGGGTTTAGCTCTACGTAATTGATTGTAAGCGAAAGCAAGCG
>JAQFXN010003496.1:0-10872 GCA_034693365.1 Liacarus xylariae | reverse complement strand
TCTTCCTTTGTCATGTCAATAGTTGTTTTTCGGCAATAAGATTTATGAACTATAATAGTGAATACCTTCGTTCCCCTGTCGTTTTGGAAGAATTTGACTTGTCTTCGGACTCCATTAATCAAATGCTCTCTTCGGGCATTAATGTAGTGTAGAATTGTTGTGAATTCTTCAGGTGTTAAACAAACGCCAATCCGTGTGGAACTTTTAACAGATCCGTCGTAGTTACGTCGAATAATCTTGATTTAGTGCTCCACAGCACAACACAGTAATGTATTTATTAAAATTACTATTACCACTCAATTTAAATGAGGTTAATGGAAAGAAATCTGGCATTTTATTTAATTACTTTGAATAACACTTTAATATAAAAGATAATATCTAAATTACCAGTTTTAATACTCAATAATCACGTGATATCTCTAACACAGCTTTCATTTAGAAATGTAGGAAAATAAGTTTTAACTCAACATTCAAATAAAGTTAGCCTTAGGTTACACGTGTAAAAAAATCAGTTAAAACAGGTTTCTATGCAATTTGTGCTCATTATAACCAATTATAGCGCATGTCAATAATTTATACACCACGTAATTTATGAATGAAGTAGTTTTCTAATTTATAAAGCGTAATTGATTAATTTTACCATAATGTCAGCTAACTATAGTGCATTACAGCGCATGCGCAGTAACTTGCACATCACGTAATATATGAATGAAATAGTTTAACTGATTTATACAACGTAATTGATCTATTGTTTCAAAATGTAAGCTCACAATAGTGCATTACAGCGCATTCTCAAAAAATTCTACACCACGTAATTAATTTATCACGTATATTTTTCGGATTTCTACGACGTAATTGATTAAATGTACCAAAATTTATGCTTCTTATAGAGCACTTCAGCGCATGCTGAGAAACTTCTGCATGACTTAATTTATGTATGACGTAGATTTGTCTGCTTCCCACAAAGGATTTTATGATTGATCAAATAAAGTGAGCCATAGGAGACTAGTTACAACAGGTTTCTGACTAATAATAGAATGATATCAGCAAAAACGTGTGAAAATACAGTATATAAAGGAGTATAAAAATACATTTCAATTCATTTATTTAAGAATATATCTAAAAGTGAATCGATTTCTACACAAAAGTGTTAAATATTCACTAAAATCGTGTCCACAAAATATGTTGTCCTCTCATACGACGACTTAACTGAGGTCAGAGTGATTGAATATCGTCGTGACATGACATCAAATTTCTCAATTCTAATCAGAAAATTTGGTCAGACATCCACACTTAACCTCAATCGCCGAGAGTTTTATTGGCTGACTAATAAACTTCAATCGACAAGACTCAATGCCACATACACACGAGGACGATAAGAACTTTATTGGGAGATTGTTTTCGGCGATATCTACATGATATATAAAAAGTTATACAATAAACGCTCATTATTCAAGCTCTCAATGAATGAAGTCCGATATTTATTATCGTTTAAGATAACCATTTTCACAATATTGGAGGAAATGATGACTTCTGATGTCTCAACAAGTTTTGAAGACCTTCGAATATTTGATAACATTGAAAGAGATATTAGTATAGGTCAAGTGGCTGAAATTTCATTAGACGTTCACTACGAGGCAGACGACGAGCTTAATTTTGATGCAGAGCAATTTTAATTAAAATAATTTTGTTATATTTCATTTAATTATTGTATTCTAAAAATATGTATGAAATTACAAATATTACGTTTACGGAAAAATTAAATTGTGTATTAGATTTAAAATTAATAAATTAAAATTTGTGTAACACTGAGTATAAAAATAATAAATTCAATTCAATTGTGTTAAGACTTTCTAAACCACGTGTTACTGCACTCATTTTTCAATCAGGATCAATGGTCATCACTGGTGCCAAATTAATATTTTATATACAGAAAGCTGCCTGACGAAACGCTCGAATGATGTAAGAGTTAGAAGGTGATGTCCGCCTAAAAATGTACTGCTCCCTAATATGGCATCCGATTTGAAAAAGCTACTGAATTTACCCTCAATTGCTTAACATATCGGTAAAACAGCCTTTTTTGAAACGGAGATATTTTGTGGAATTATACTGAAATACGATTGGAAAAGTCTATCAGCACATCTTACAGTAAAAGTTATAATTAATGGAAGTAAATGCGAAAAAGATATCGAAATAACTTTGAATTATTTCAATGAAAAAGTATCTGAATCCGAACAAAAAGTGACTGAATTAAAATCTCTGGGCATTCAATCGAAGATCGATGAGGACATTGAATATGCGATGAAATTGTTTAGAAATAAAAAAATAAATTAATTGATATTTAATTATAAAAATTGATATACTTTATAAAAATTTAGAAAATAAAATCTAATTATTGCGAAATATTTATACTTGTGACGTACTTTACTTCAAAATTTACTACGTAATTTATTAATTGCACCAACATGGCAGCTCACTACTGTCTGCTATAGAGCAAGCGCGCACACGTCATCGGTACGTAATTTATGTATGACATATTTTTCATGTGATTTATGAGACTTAATTGATTAATTGTACCAAAATAGCTGCCCATTGTTGCTCACTATAGCGCATGCGCTCACACGTCAGCGGCACGTAATTTATGTATCACGTAGTTTTGCCTGATTTAGTCGAGGTAATTTATGAATTGCACCAAAATGCCAGCATACAGTTGCTCAGCTTAGCGATTGCGCAGACAAATAAACTCGACGTAATTCATGTATGACGTAGTTTATAATGATTTACACTACGTAATTTATGAAATGTACCCAATTGGATGCGCACTATAGCCCACTGTAGCGCATGGGCAGATATTTTCACATCACGTAATTTATGAATAACTCAATTTTTACTAGATTTACACGACGTAATTTATGAATGAACCCAAAATGGCGATCCACTATAAGGCTTGTTATGACGTAATTCCTAAAAATATTTTCGCACTATAAGGAATTCATTACATATTTTAGGAATGACCCAATATATGTCATCAAAAACACGACGTAATTTATGTATGACGTAGTTTATAATGATTTACACTACTAAATTTATGAAATGTACCCAATTGGATGCGCACTATAGCCCACTGTAGCGCATGGGCAGATATTTTCACATAACGTAATTTATGAATAACTCAATTTTTACTAGATTTACACGACGTAATTTATGAATGAACTCAAAATGGCGATCCACTATAAGGCTTGTTATGACGTAATTCCTAAAAATATTTTCGCACTATAAGGAATTCATGACGTATTTTAGGAATGACCCAATATATGTCATCAAAAACACGACGTAATTTATGAAAGGCCCCAAAACAGGCCTCGCGATGTAAGGCGATGACCTCAGTGCACGCACACTTCCTCTCGACGAATCAGAGCGCTTACGCTGGTACACGACTATTACTACTGGTTTGGACTGGTGTCCCGCAAAACCCTTAGAACCTGGTCTGGAACCTAGGCTGGACTGCCCTTTATCTCCTGCCCTGCCCTTAATCTCTAAATATTAATTTAGAATTTTAATGGTATGGTATCCCTGGATCAAGGTGATGACAAGTTTATATTTTTTTCTTAAGTGAAAAATTGAATAAAAACTACAGGGGTATTTTGAGTAAATTTTGCCAAAAAGGTAGTGGGGCATAATTTTATTCAAAATCTGAAAAATGCACAAGGAGAGTAAGGTAAAAATAAGAATTTTACCGTGCAAAAAAAATCAGAATGCTTATTTTGCCAAATCTCAAAATCAGAGGCAGTATTTAGTCTCCACCTCTCTTGGCGACCCATGCCTAATAGGCATTCAGAGGTTGTACAAAGAGAACAATATCGAAAATCATATATAAATAATTAACTCATTTTATTTGAAAATGTCCACAAATCATATATGTTTTTTTGGATTTAATTTTGTACTTACAAGGAGAGTAATCGGGAGCGCCGCATTCGATTGGGTTCAAATTTTATTTCTGAATACCTTATTGTATATGTATGTAAAAGTTGCAAAAATTTTCTGCTCAAATTTATTAGCAAATAATCTAGCCCAATTATTACTTATTGGAAATGTATATATTTTATACAGTTTAGTATATGGTTTAGTTTTCAAGGTTGTGTTTGTGGGTCAGTATTTATAGTATAATATAGATATGCAATACGGAAAGTGAGAAGCCTTCACATTGAATAACAAAAAACACAATAGATTTAATAGAATTGGTTTTACTCAATGCCCAAACATTTTTTCTCGAATAACATATCTCAACAGTGATCTACTGTTTAATTGCAAAGAATATATCAAATAATTTTCTTCGATACCGGAGATAATATTAATTTATGTTTTAATATAATTAAGAATCCAATCCATATAAGCGCTAACTGGCGTCGAAAAATGAACAGCACTAGAATCGAAATTACAATTATCCACTTTATCGCCCATTGAAGTTGCCATAACACCCATCTGTACAGCCCTGCCGTTATAGTATTGCCACAATGGACTTCCAGAATCGCCCTGATAATTAATATTGGTAAAAATAAACTTTTAAAAACAATTGTGCATATTCTTGATTCAATATTATAAATTTCTCTGATCATATTAGGAACAATATGCCTCACCCTAATCCTATCTATCACATTATTCCAAGGTTATATTATTAGTTGCTTTCAATAATTACTACTACTAATTTTGTAAAGAAACAATTGTAACCTACTACAAATTGTTTATTTTTAGATATGACATTATTAAAGCTAACACTACCTCGAAAGGTTCTTATTATAGGTCCAACATTTCTAAAATGTTTTCCTTCCCCTCTGTGTAAAATTTTTGAACCCTTCCCTTCCTTTCCCCTTGAATACAAATTATTTTCTCAACCCTTCACAACATTAAACATTCTTTTCTTACTCTTTATCAAACCCTTCTCTTATCCCTTATTATAAAATCTCAGCTCAATTTCTTGGAAAGAAGACCAAAAACACATATGAGATTTAAAACTAAAAACCGTTTAAGAAGAAGCAACTCTTCTTAAGTCTTATAAGATGACTACGTGTTGCAATATAATAGTCACATACAGTTAAACATTTAATTAATAATTTTGTAAAAATATTACTCAAATAAATTAGTTTATTAATAAAGTTTGCAAAAATATTGACTCAATGTTTAACTGTATGTAACTGTTATACTAAAACACGTAGTCATCTTATAAGACTTAAGAAGAGTTGCTTCTTCTTAAACGTTTTTTAATTTTAAATCTTCTCATATATAATCGCTAAACAGTCTCTAATGCTTTAAAATATTGGTATTTTTGTAATTATTGTAATAATTTCTAGACTATTGGTTTTATACAAGCTTTCACTTAATTTTTTGCCAACCCTTCTCAATCCTTAACCATTTTTCTCATCTCTTCCCTTCCCTTATAGAAACACAAAAATCTTCAACCCTTCGCTTAAGAGTTAAGTGACCCTTAAGGGAAGGGTTCGAAACTTGGATCTCTAGTTCTCATCTAATTATGATGACCTTTCTTGTCTAAAGCTCAAGCATTTATGGCGCATTCTTATTTATATTACAGAACTAATAAATCGCAAATTTTAATCTTCACTACCGATCCTCTCGTGAGTGGATGAATGGTTTTTTGTGAATATAAGGTGCATTAGTTTAGTGTGTGATAATAGTAGTATCGATTCTATAATTACAGAGCTCTTAAAAATGAATGCATGCTTGCGAAATTTGCACTTTTCCTAAGCTAAGATGATTTAAACAATTTTAATTTTTTTTGTTGAATACTTTTTAAACAGTAATTATATATATAAGTATAATAATTTATAGTAATAATAACATAATTTATAATAACAGTACAGTATTATAATTTATTAAAATTAATAAGCATTATATACTTTATTATTAATGCTTATTTCTTACATAACACACAATTGTACCATTGTAAAACTGTTTCGTTGCTATAGTTGTTCCGAAAAGTCCAAATGACCATTGAATTATATGACTCCCTATTTGTAGTTTACTTCTGTTTTCAGTCGTTCTCTTTCCCCAACCGCTGACAAAACCGAATTCATCTTCATTAGGATAAGACATATTTGCTTCCGGCAAACATATAATATTAGTTGTATAATATAATCCCTTGTCTTCAATTGGAACAGGATCTTTTAACTCAACTAAAGCAATATCGTTAGGTTTAGCATCTACTTTATATCCCGGATGCTGTATAAAACGTTTTGTCGGATAAATATTTCCTCCTTGATTATATTGGCCAACATATACTTCTGCGTAGAATATAAAACTGAAAATATTCAGATAAGGAACAATAAATTTAACATGAACAATTATTCTAAATAATCATATAAGCTATTGTATGGTCCATAAGTTTTTAGACAAATGGAAATGTATTAAATCGATTTCTATCAAACTTAAGATAATAAAAATAGATTTCCACACAGCCAGGGATCACCATTTCATTCAGATGTATGACAGCGAGGATATTGTCAAAGATTTAAGATAACACACCTGAGGCTCAACTATTTTGAAAACCAGATCAATCAAGATGAAAAGTATTTGTGTTCGGGTAATCTATTTCTATGCTATCACTACCGACATCTGCAACATTTCTGTCACTTAAATAATTTTAACATGACATTTTCAATACAACATGATGGAGCTATGATAGATAATAATTTTTTAAATACAATATTAAATCTTCAAAATCACTTAAATTTGAGAATATCTAAAACAAATTTTTAACTTGTCAATTAACTCAAGTCTAAGGCAAGATATTTTTTTTAACATTAACTCAAATTAATTGTCAGGCTTTCAAAAAAATAATTAGTATTTTTAATAAAATTATTGTATTTTATTAAAATAAAGATTATTAAGCATAGAATATGATAAACAATGATTTAAAAAAAATCTTATTAAAATCGAAGAATATTTTTTGAAACCCTGACATGTCCTTTGTTATTCATGTTTTGGCGAAAATATGGTAACTATTTTTTTAATCGTAAAATTGTTAGGAATTTGGCAGTTTTTTCAAAATTTCAGTCATTTTTGGCAATCTAATTTTCAAAGGGAAAATATTTTGTGCCACACCTCTTCTTTCATGTCCCCACCCAACCACCTCTGGTAAAGTGTGAAGATTTACATTTGTGTTGTATTTTTTCTAAATTAATTATTTGATTTAAAAAATTCAAATGTGCTAGATCATGTCTAAATGAAGAGGTTGAGTATCAGAAGATGTCTATTCCTATCAGATAATGCATCAAATTTTATGTAAAATCTGAAATAATTAGCTGCTAATGGTGTGTTTCAGGGGGTTTTTGGAGAGTTTGAACTTTAGAAAAATCAGCATTAAATCTTATTTTATAGCTAAACCAAGTAATCAAGTGGAACATAACCTAAATTTTAATGAAGTAATATATTATTCATTCTTCTGCGGTAAATGGCCAACGCCGACCAGATCCCGACGGTAATGGATGGAACCGTGTAGTATATGAATGAACTGGTTTTTGAAGAAGGTTTACAAATATATAAACCTACGATTTTTAATTTTGGTCCATATAATGCCTGTTGTACTTGTAAATCATCATATTGTTCAAAATTAATGTTCGTATAAAACACTATTAGCAATGATAGATTATTAATAAAAATGTATTTGAAGAGCCCGAGCAATCTCTCAAATATCAATAAGTTCGCTAAGTTGACTAATTCGTACACGCTGAATCGATTGGTGATGGTTTCAAACTCGAAAATCCATTATTATTTGAAACAGACAGCGTTGAATTTTTTAAAAAATCGATAAATTAAAGAAGATTCGAGATTCGCTCTCTATCTCAAATAATAGTCGAATTAGTCAGAATCGATGTTCCAATTGATATTTTTCAAAGAGTAAAATTTTTCGATTTTAACGCCATCTACCAAATATGTATTTCCTTCCTACATTGTTAATTAATTGTCTAAACATGTCATGTGATATATCGTTGCACTCAGAATAATGAATTCTTTAATATATTAAATACTTTATAGTGAGAAATGTCAATTTTTAAATATGTCACCAATTGGTTATTATTATGTAAAATTTTTAAGGATTTTTAGAAAAAAACAAAAAAAATGACCCCCTGGAAAAAATTGATTTCGTTATGAATGTTGTAGAGAATCTAAATATAATATTTTAAGACTAAAAAATCTTTCGGAACTTTGACGAGAATTCGGGAATATATTTTACCCTGAAAAAATAATTTTAAAAATTTTATATTTCTGACACATTATAAATCTATGCTTTTAAATTTTTTATATCTATCATGGTTTAAGTGTAAACCCAAATCAAATTTTCGAACTTTGAAGAGCGATTCCCGAGCCCTCTGGATAGATTTTTAGATAATTTTAATATATTTTTTCGCGTGAAGGATAGCGGTATCGCATCCAGGTGTTCACTTTTTGAAAGAGAGAATTTTACCTTAAAATACGTAATGTCTTTTGGTTTTATCAATGAATAATATATATAATGAAGTGATTGCCCATTTCGTGGGATTAAGTCATTAATGTATTAAGAATTTAATGAAATTAAAATCAAAATAATTGATTAAATATCTATTCAATTAAAAACATTATTACTGATCAATATATGGACAATGCAGTAAAGGCGTTCCTCCATAGATCAAAATAAAAAATCGTAGGTTTATACCTAGTGTTTCATTTGATCAATTGGTTTAGCTATAAAATGACATTTTGTGATGATATTTCTAAAGATTACACCCCCAGAAACCCCCTGAAACACCCCATTTGCATCTATTTTTCAGATTCTACTCTGTACATATCACATGAAGCTTAATCTGATAGGAATAGTCATATTTTGTTTCTCAACTTCCCTTTGAAATAAGTATATCTATTAAATGCCATCAACAAAATCAAAATATCCCAAATCTTTTTTGAGATTATTAAATTATTGTTAACTTAATTTATTTACCTTATATACAGTTAAGAGAATAGGTTAGACTTCACTGCTTATGTATTTCGTATGGACTAGTAATGTATGATAAGCTGATTTACAGACAGAATTCTCGATTAGGATTTCTCTTAACTGTATATAATAATATATATATCATCGTTTTAAAAAGTGTATTTAATTACTATTGATTAATAAAAAAATTAACAATTATTAATATTCAATATATAATTTACTCGAGACAATGTGCGGCCGTCAAAACCCATCTTTCATTAATCAAGGAACCACTGCATGAAAAGTTAGACCAACCATGCAGTGCCACAACCCAAGGAGCCTCACCATTCACCGCATCTCTAGCACTAGTTATGGGTGCTATTAATTTCTGATGAAAACGGAAACAGTCATCGGTTAATAATAAAGATTTCCTTGAAATTCCGCAATTTTGGCCAGAAATATGCTGGTTAATTTGGCCAATTTCAGAATTGGTGGCACTCAATTGACATGCTGTAATAATTCAATCTTATAAAGTGATAGTAAATTATTAAAATTAGTAGTAAGCATCAAGTAATGCTTGATATTTTTAACATTGAGGGAGGGACTCCCTCCGTCATTGATTTGACATGGGAGAGGGTTTCGGTGCGCAACTGAATTAGGCCTCTCTTCCACACAATAGAGTTCTATAGGAAAGTGCTGTTTTTCACCCATTCTAACCCCCGCTCAATACTTGGATTATAGAAAAAAACAGTTTTACCCCACTCCTTGCATATCAATAATTAGACAATAGGAATGCACAGTCTCACCCCCAGTCCGACCCCCGCTCAATACTTGGACTATAGGAAAGATGTTTTACCACTATTTCAGGTGTTAATTGACCCAACAAAATAGACCACTGATCAACACATGGCCACTGTACAATCCATAGCCATTGCCCAACCTATGGCCACTGTCCAACACTTTCAGTTATTCTTATATGTGAAATCTTCGATAGTCTTTAAAACTTCTATTATCGATACTATCAAAGATTCTGCTTAATTATGAAAGATATGTAAGTGTTTTTCTTGTTTTGAAAATCTAATGCTTAGCAATCAGATTTAAGAAATTCAACTTAAAAATTAGAAAAAGGATTTCAAAATAAAAAAAATTTGTGCTAGAAGGAATTTTAATAGTCCTGGAATTTTAATAGAATTTGACATTGGTTTACACTCAAGAAATAGTTTCTAATGTTTTGAAGCCTTATTCGTTGTCCTATTTATAACGAATGTGCTATTAATTTTCTTCAAGAATATAATAAGATATTCATATTATTTTCTGAGAAATAATTATTAATTTCAATTATGTGCAATGGAATCAAGCAAATAAGATTATATGCGCCATATTCAAATTATTTCAAAACATAAATATATAATATTGTGACATTTTCCCAATCTGGATATTGACTTTCAAACGTCAATTTGGACCACCCATCCAAATGTGGCAGGTCTGGTGATGTTAAGTGTTAGCGTGCGGACGATAAGGCAACGAAAAGGCTTCTTATGTTAGCTAAACAGCCACAGGAGGATCATTCGGCTTTTGTATATCTGTAGTCTAGTATCTGGACAGTTCGCTCACTTAGGGATTAACTCTTTTGTGTTTATTGGTATTCTATCCAAGTCAATCTTAAGATGAACCGTTCCTGCCTTTGCCAAATAGCGGTGTGTTTTCATGTCTTATAAGTATAGCGCTTAAGGTTCTACAGTGTGCAAATTATTAAAAATGTACTAATCTGTTTGCTTTAAGCTGTTGAGTTGGCACTTTTCTTGTCATCGGGCTCCATTCGGTGATGTTGAGGATCTCCTTGTACAACCGTCTCCTGCGTATGTAATACCGTATCCGTCTCCTTTCATCTGGCTTTAGTTGACACCAGA
>JAQFXN010003495.1:0-10872 GCA_034693365.1 Liacarus xylariae | reverse complement strand
ATTTCATAAACTTCTTTAGTGGCGAACAATAGATTGAGAACTACTTTCAAACTTTCAATTCGAGTCCATTCATTCAACTTTCACTTTTTGGGAATCAGTGTAGAAGTAGACTACTATGGAGTGGTGTACTGTCTCACCCCCGCCAGTGTTCCAGTCTGGCTGATCGGGCGGTCATACAAATGTGTGATACAGTACAATACCCTTAATTGAACAGCTGTCTAAGGCATAGCTTATACGTGCTCTACAGTAGACTAAACTGCAAACGAGAGCGAAGTAAAGTTCGCGACACGCGCTTCGAATCTATGCATTGATCCCCAGACAGTTGGTATGAGGGGGTATCAGACCTAATGCTAAATGAGAGGGAATGTTGTTCGACTACCACCTGATCATGTGTTCCCCAGTAGTCTCTCAGCTGCAACGATAAACCATAATGTTATGGCCAAATCGCAGCCCCAACTGATCACGAAATGTCTGATCGATGAAGCACTGGAAGTGATGAGTTCAGACATTTTCCTCTCTAACGGTTCCAAATTTATAATTTTCTCTGAATATCATAATAACCCACCCTTTAGTGCTTACTCTTCACTAAACAAACTTTTTATTGCATTTGCTTTACGAACAATAAAGCAATGAATGGCACATACATTACAGTTTGAAACAAACAAGACTTTCAATTAATGTTCGGACAAATTCTGTTTTACTTATAATTGCAATTAAAATATATTCAAATAATAATCTAATGTTTACTTATTTTAGTTTTAGAATATTTTTAAATTATGAATAAATGAGTTTAAATAAGATTAAGCGAAAAATAGTTTAAAATTAAAAGTTTGCAAAATTAGTGCAAAAATGATTGTATAGTTTTTGAAATTACATTATTCAGTGCTTAGCATAAGGTCTGACCAAAGCCTAACTACTGGTACAGTACTATTGAAAGCTTGGCTTTTCTTTGAAGTTTAGTAAATAATATACTTTTAAAAATAACATAAAATGAATCAATACTTACTTTATATGAATTTGAAATAAAATTAAATAACATTTTATAACAACTTATTTAATACTTTGTAATTAAAAAAAGAAGAAAAACTGAATTAAATGAATAAAAAATATAAAATATTAGAGAAAACACAAACACAACACTCAATGCATTCGACAAATGTTGTGAACGAAACCTTAAGGCGCGTGCAGTACTGCAGAGGCAATGATCTGTCCCCTCAAGTGCGCCCATACGACACGCGCGTGTGGCACGTGCCGATTTGGCTGACGTCACTATTAGTTTGCATACAGTTCTGCTGGTGTTATGTCTTCTTCGAGTTTGTTAGCCTTAGTCGATGGCAAATGCCTGCTCTATGCCTACTGTAGAGAATATTATACTAAACTATATCAGAGCTCTTTTCATATGCTCTTCAAAACTATGAAAATCATTTAGAAAACCAATTCAAAGGCATTGACTGAATCCCCTCTCCATCCATACAATCGTCTCTAACGGACAAATAAATGTAATTTCTTTGAAACACATTTCTGTGTGTTTTTTATGCCTTCAGAACAATATCGGGTGTCGTTTGACTCAAACTGAATTTCAGTTTGAAATCGATATAAACCGTTAGGTCTGAACAAACAATGCAAACACTGAACCGATTTATTTGACACAGAATTTAGTTATGTTATTACTACTGACTTATAAACTGTTCCATAAGCCATAACATTGATAATAAAATGATAGTTTAAATTAAACCTGATGAGATATTTCGAAATTCCAGTCAAAAGTTATTGTAACCAATAAAACAATATTCTCAATAAAGAATTGAGATCTAAATCACAATCAAACAAGAATTAATGCAATTAATGATTAAAATAACATAAAGTAGTTCAAATTAAATCAGAGATATGGAGGGAGGGTCCAGCCTGGAATACCCTCCCCCACCCCTAGCAAAATTTGTGGTTAACATTACGTCTATGGACAGATACCCCCAAACTTTGAGCAAAAAGTAGGAGACAAACCCACAAATGGAAGTAAAGCCAAAATACATCTTGGACCTTCCAGATCCCTGAATAAAATATAATAACTTCGTCGACAAAATCCAAAATCTATATAAATCTTTATTTTTCATAGATTTAATGATTGCTTTTAAAAAAATGAGATTTGATACAAGAATATATTAATACCATTCCCTATACTGTAAAAACTCAGTATTTATCGATTGAATCGCTTTTTTATCAATATTTTACATTTGTCTCTAAAGAATATTATTTATAACTAATATTAAATCATATAATGATTATATTTTTGATTAAATTATATAAAATAGAATAAAATAAATATAAAATTATTTTTGAAAATATATAGCATTTTTGAGATTATTTTATATTCTATTAATTTATTGAAATCCCATTTAATCAGAATTTGTAAAAAACTAAAGAATCTTAAAAAAATGTGTTATAAATACCGTTTGATTGAAATGATTTAATTCTTTGAATTAAAATCTTTTATTCATTATTTTGAGAATCGGAGCACAGAATCCATTTCATTGTCAAATAATGGCTATTAAGCCATAGTTTGTAGACTCGATTCAATCGATTGACTGCTTTGGTTCTTCGCGTTACCATTGGATACAATGGGCTTCAGTTGTGACAAATCTGCTCATTAAAGGGCGATACCCAAGCGTTAGAATCGATTATTTTTAATTTAGAAATTATTTTAGCCATAGATATCCCATATATTATGTGCCAAATGAAAGATTACATTAAATATGAAAGCAATTGGAGAATGAAATCATCTGCTCGTTATGGCATTTATACGTAAATACCTGACCTCTAATTCAGCTGCTCTTCACTTCACTCCGATTCTGAAAAACTTTCTCTTTTATAATGATAGACATGGGATGAAAATATTTGATAACTTCGGAGACCTTACTCTTTGTGGTTGTTTTGTAAGATTGAGAGCAAATAATTTAGTTTCAGTTTTTATATATTTATGTAGTTTTGCCTGAAATCGAAGTTTTTTCATTCAAAAAGAAAATAAATTCAACTCAAAAGTTATAATAATATAAAGAAATAACTCATTGATTGGGTGTTGCGAATAGAGAGCCCGCAGTTTTTGGTAAACCTGGCATATTGTTCGGTGCTCTACACTATATGTCGGAGTTGTTATATTCATATTAAAGAGATCTCTTATCAGTGAAGCAAATATCAAAAAATTGATTAAAACAGCTTTAAATAACTTTCACCACTGGTTTCGTTTGAACGCATACACAAACGCGTTATCAAAAAATATTTTATTTATTATGCAATCGTTGATCCAATTGAACACATCATAAACCATCTGCTATTGAAAAGTGTTGAAGTGTGCGCTCAAATTCATTGAGTCTATGTGTGTGTTAGAGAGCGAACACCAAAATAAACTTATTCTATGCATTCAATCATTGAAAGGTAGTCACAGGAAGTCTTTATTGGGTTTATTTGTCCTAATCTTTATGCAATTGAACAGCAAATGCTTTAAACGGAAATTCATATTTGGAATTATGATTCCATTCGAAAGCTTCCGATTGTTAAGTAAAACACAAAATTAGCATTAATTCAAATAACATTTCAATAATTAAAACTTATTGTCAAACATTCAAATCGTGAGAAAATATGAAACTTAGGGAACAAAAATAATATCTAACCTGCTATGCCATGTCTATTAATGAAAGACAATTATTTCGCTGTCAATGCTCACAATTACTTTGAGCCGTACTTTCAAATTACGAGTTTCACTGTCAGTACCTGTAATTTGGAAGCTTTAAACAAAAACAGATGTGTTCTTGAATTTCAGCAAAACACCAATATTTTAATGGAACCATTGATTTTAGGGAAGGTTAGTCGCGAACAACTCTGGTATACAACGCTTTATGCAAACGAATATATTACAGTACAAGATATTCTCAAATTTAAGTTCTTGATTCAGAAATATCAAAAGATACCGAACAAAATTCTGTGATAAGAGATACCAGAACACTTTCAAAATTATCTCTACATTTGGAGGGAATGGCAAACTTTATTTATGCTGACTATTGCCAGAGTTCAGGTGGCGATTAAAATTTGCGGTTCAATCTTAAACTATAATTAGGATCAGAATATGTAGACTGACAAAATCCTAGAGCGCCCTCGTGAACTTGGGTGATAAATTCTGAGGGTGTACTGTAACATTTATATAACTTAGCAGGTTTTATAGTCTTCATGAATAAATTAATCCTACATTATATACTGTATATATCGTTGAAAAGCTTTTTCAATAGTGAGTAAATTGCTGTTAAAACGATTCCTCTGCGGTGAGTGGTCAGTACGGCGGTTATTCCCACAGTAATGGTCAGACCTGTGTTATATACCGTTGGATTTGTTACGCTTTCCAACGATATATATATTGTGGGGTTAATTGAGTCCAGAAGACTATAAAACCCGTTGAGTTACAGTCGAATTACTTGTTGTACACTTGATTCAGATAATCGTTTTCTAAAAGATTATTATTTTGTTTATCCTTTCATTTACTCATTAAATCATTGATAAAATATTCAAAATTAATGTTTAATAATAATGAAAATAAAGTTATATTTTCTAAAGAACTTATTATTTTTTCAGGAAAACCTTCTGCCCCTTCACTCATTCGACTGTACACAATGTTACAGTATTTAACCCTCAGAAATTCTCACCTAGGTTTTCGAGTGCACCCTAGAATTTTGTTGGATTATTTATTTTGGTCCTATTTATGGATTAAAATTGAAAAATCCGTAAATTTTCATTTTCATTCAGGGCTTCAATAGTGAGTAACAAATTTGAATATATTCGCTGAATTGCAAATAAAAGAAGAGTATTATAATTAAACCGATTGCAAATTTTCATATAAGTGGTGGTGGTGGCCCTGGTGCAAACCAATCTATATACTTATTTTTCTTCGAAAGCGGAGTTAAAAATTTCATATCAGCTGTTATTCTGTAAAATATTTCACATTTTAATGATTTATTAACAAAAAGTGTTTAAAATAACAAACAACTACTTTATATATTAAACATACAATAAATGCAAATTAAATGTAATTATAAAACAATGATTAATATTGGGATTAGAATTAAGATATCATTAAATGAATTCTAAATCATTTTTCAAACGATAATATATTACATAATAGTATGGAATATATCTAAAAATCCACACCTGATTCTGAATTGTTTTTCAAAGCAAAGGGACATAACTTTTCATTAAGACATTGACCGCATTTAGGTTTAATTGGAGAACAGATGGTTTGTCCGAAACCGACTAATAATAAATTCATTTCATTCCAGAGATGTTTTGGAAACCATTTCTCGATCTGTTGTTGTGTTTGTTCGGGTGTTTTTGATTGAGTCCATTCCAAACGATTACAGATTCGATGGACATGAGTGTCCACTGCAATACCAGTGCACTCATTCCACGCGATTTGCATCGCCAAGTGTGCCATTTTGGGTCCCACACCCGGTAGTGATAAGAGCGCCGACACATCTGTTCCAAAGTATTCAAGAATTAGATAATTAAATAAACAATTGATTAATTACTGTTTGGAATATCGGAATCGTATTTGTCTTTTAGTATTTGTGCCGTCTTTTTAATAAATTTGGTTTTATTGTTATAAAAGCTGACGGATTTGATCAGTTCCTTCAGGCGCTCATCACTGGTCTCTATGATGTGCTCAACAGTGAGTCCGTATTTAATCAATGATTGCATAGTTCTGTACGTAATTTCATCTCTTGTTTGACTCGAAAGCATAAGCGATACCAATGTTTGGAACCGTTTATTCTTAGGGTTGACTTCATTTTCGTCGGCAGTCCTTTCGGCGCCCATTGAGTCCACGACTGCACTCTTTGATGAACGCATTTCCACAATATTTTCGTACAATTTCTGCCAATTTTTCGGTTCTTTTGTCGATTCATTTGATTCAATAATCGGTTTATTATTTCGTCTTTTTTTGGTTTCAATAGTCGATTGAGAACTCAATTCTTCAGTCGATTCCTGTTTTGAATCATTTGTCACTTTATTGTCGAAATATTTTGAAGTTATCTCTGATTTGTGTCTCCTTTTTGTCGACATTTTATTCAAATTAAAAGTTTTATTAATTTTTACAAATAATTCAAATGATTTTAATATATTTGACTTAAAACACATCAAAACATAAATAAAACGATTTGTTTTGATTCAAAACAAAACAGTGTTTTAACCAATGCTTTAAAAAGCGCACAAAACGTTGCATTCAATGCTCAGATGCTTCAATTCAGTTCATAAATACTGTTTCACTCAATGACTCATTAATTTTTGTTTACAATTCATTTCAAAATACGTCAAATAATTTAGTTTTCATTTCGTTTTAAAACAAATAAAGCACTGAATAAACCATTAATTGTTTTAAACGACAAAACATTTTGTTTGCATTCAATTAAAAGATTGTTTGAATTGATATTAATTTAGTTTTGTTTGCAATTTATTGCTTGAATTGACGTAAACTTCTTGTACTCTACTCTAAGTCTAATGTCTGGCCATCACTGTTGTGACCACTCGTGTGAAGGACACCAATCCATTAATAGTACGGGAGATCTGGGCGTTCTCTACAGTCTATACACCCGAATAGACTCGGATCGCATCGAATGTCTTAACGAAGCAGTCGAGGGGTCGGGAAAGACGGTGTTTAAGCCGTGGGAGGAAAGACTCAACTTTGAACAGGTCTTCACATTTAGCACTCATTTATTGATAGTTTTTAACTTTTGAATTGATTTTCAAATACAGTTCGTTGAAAGCGATTGCGACGAAGAACTGCTGTTTAAGATTCCGTTAGTTTTAGTTATTATTGCAAAACAACTCTTTGATCGACCATTAAATCAATTAATTTATTTGTTTCGACAATAGATTCACCGGAAATGTCAAATTAAAAGGCCTTATCCTTATCGGTGGTGAAGATGAATCACATCCGTCGCGAATACGACTGTAAAACCATTTATTCGTTGAAAACAATTTCTAAAAATATTTAATTTCTTAGATATAAAAATCGTCCGAATATGAGCTTTGATGACGTGGGCATTGAGGCGGACCAGGAATTCGAGACAATGCGTGATATGAATGGAACTCTTGAATACATTATTAAGTAATCAATTGTCTGAAATTTGGTTTTTAATAATAGTTTAATTTATTTGAACCCAAGAATAGTGAAGTTTTCGAGTTTATATCACTTAACGATTCACATTCCGAAGAATTTTGGAAGTGAGACAACAAAAGTATATTATATAGGATTGAGAGGAGAGTTCACAGCTGTTAGTCATTAATTAGTCGTTAAATAAAATTTTATTCTTTAATTACATTAAATTTTCTTAACTATAGGCCCAAAGAGATGCTATTCTAATGACATCCTATGAATTGGCACCAAATCCGGCCGAATGTAAAACTGATTTGAAAGACACAGTCCCTCAACAAATACATTAAACTATAAAATTTAAAATAATTAATTTTTTTAATACATAATTAGACAAAATGTCTTAAAAGAGCAACAAATTTGTCGATTCTCTTAATTTAATATTTGTTTTAATAATTGATAGCATTCTTACAACTATTGAATAATAAAATCTAATAAACTTTTTTATTAATTAAAAAAGTATTCAGTTTTTGTAGTATTCGATTAATTCTGGATCAGTGGGTCTGAGTATCTGCCGGTCCCTTATGTTGACGACCCAACCGGGTTCTAATCCAAAGAACACCTGACGCGGGTCTTTGCGTATTTTCATAACGGGTTCTTTCGACAGATCCGGCAATTCATAGCCATATTTTTGGGCTAATAATCGTCTTTCCTGTTCAACCTTTTCCGGATCGGCTAAATAGCCTCTATTCTTAGGATCCGTATAGTATTCGATGACGTCTTCTGGCGGTAACAATCGCTTAGGTATGGGTTCTCCTGTATTGCAAATTATCATTAATTATATAACTATTGATTACAACATTAGAAGAATTGAAACCTTTTCTAAAGAAAGCTATTGGTTTGTAAAGTGCAATAACACTACTCATATCATAGAAAGCAGTGGTAATAACCCCTCCATTCCGTTCGATGGCTGCGATGACCGGTTCTCTGGCGTATTGGACTTCGATATTGACTTTTGTATTGAATTCATTGATTCCTTCGTCAGTCAAATGAATGCCGAAGTGATTCAACTGTGGATTCATTTTATAGAAGTTTGAATTACATATTGTCGTCAAATCAATGGGTTCTTCCGGATTAATGGCATTCGTGTCGATCATTAGCTGCAACTGAAACAGAGTGAGCGGTGGGTATTGGCGCCGATACCTAACACACAACAACCGGTGCACCCATTGGTTATAGCATTTAAATTAAGAACTTATTTAAATAACTGTTTATTACTTATGATTTTTATAATAGTTTTCAATCGGAATCTTCAGATAAAAGGGTGTTTTCCCCCCTTCATAGCCCACCGGCCAATACCGCTGTCTCTCGCGATTGCTTTTGTTGATCCTCTCTTTGGGCCTGTATTGACCCAATTTATGGCTCTGAAAGACAAGTGTTTTCGGTTTAATAAACAAACACTGAATTATAGTTTGAATGCATTTCTAATTCAATTAAATTCAAACCCTTTTCTTGAAATAAGGATTTGGCGACAAATTCTTTAATGAAATTCGGGGTAAATATCGTAATAAATGCAATGCTTTTTCTGTGGGCGAAGACATCATTCAGTCCTAAAGTTGTCGTTTAATAAACGCTTTAATAATTAATTATTTGTTAAACACTCAAAGAAATAATTTTGAATTCAATTATTTATTTTCATTCAATGCTTTGATTTAACAATTCCTCCAAACGCGACATCTTTTGAGTTATTTTCAAAGTTTGCAAAAGTTTTTCCTTCTGTTTTGGCTTAACTCGAGTTATTTGTTTCTTGAAATGTCCCCAAAGAGTCTGTCTTTTACAAACGAGCTAAATTGAAAATTATAATAACTCATAAAGAAATTTAATAAAACAATTGATGAGATTTTAGATTAGACTTATATAGAGTTTTATATTCACAGTTAGTCCAAAATTACTTTAAATAATTATTATTTAAATGAATATTTTTTTGTGATAATTTAAGCCACTCTTATATTTAAACACTTTATTACAGTCATTGTATAGATATTTGAATTGATTTTGATATTTGTACTTAGAAAAAGAATTTTTATGAATGTTTTTATTCTCTTTTTATTGAGGGGACAAGACGAAGTTTTTTTTACAAAACTATAACAAGTATTTTACCAATAATAAGTATTCATATACCTCTATATATACCTCTAGACTTTTGAAGACATGTCGATAAATAAATAACTCGAGTATAGTTTAAATAAATCCTGCGCGTCGTTAATGGCATATACTGCATTGGTTTGTAAACACTTGCAAAACCGACCAGTCTACGTTTTCACGTGACTGGCGGCTGCTATAGTTACGGCTTCTATAATATTGCTTATGACTCATAAGTAAAGCGTTCGGAAAAGGATTATTATTTTGTATTATTGCATAGCTCCTCGTCAATAATGAAACTGTGAACGAGAGTTAAATTCAATGATTTATAAATTTGCATACAGTTTGACATATTTATAATAAACTTCATGTAATTTAGAGAATTCACTTCGATTTAAAATTAAGATTATTATTATGTTTTCTTCTGTAAAATTTAACGTTAAAATTAGTTTGTATTTAGAGAAACTCCGCTCCACATCACAGGAAGTAATCGGTGCGAAATTAAAACATTGAATTTCAAGTAATTTAAATTAAATTACAAATTTGTTCTTCTGTGGTTTTACCAGTTCTGAGATTTGCTTTATTTGTTTATAATGTTAAAAATTTGATCCGAATTAAATGTCAAATTTTTTAAAAATTTTCAACCCTTCCCTTCCGTTCCCTTGATTGAATTTCTTTTCAACCCTTACAGACTATTAAGAATTTTCGTCTTAACCCTTGCAAACCTTCTTGAACTAATTTTCATGATTTTAACGAGAAATGTGCACAAAATCAATACAAAACATATTTTGAATCAATAATTTTTTCCTCAACCCTTCTCTTCCCTTAACATTATCACAAAAATCTCAACCCTTCCCTTAAGGGTTAAGGGATCCTTAAGTGAGGGGTTTAAAAGTGTGCTCTCTAATCCGAATTTTCTAATATAATTTTATAATTTAATTGAAACACACTTTACTTTAGGCATATTTACAAATTTTGGAATTTTATTAAATTTTTATAGGAATTCTAAATGTGTGTTAACTACACATCACTTTTCTAATTAGAAAATTGTATTTTCACACACTTTCTATAGTTGTAAACTTGAACGAGCTATAATGAAAATATTTATAGAGTAATTTTTCCAGGTCTCTACTCATAACTTATGAGTCATAAGAAATATGCATGCTATTTTTTCACTTCTACTAGTTTTTGGGGAATAACTTTTGACGCGGACAGTACTTGTTGTCCAATCAATTTATTTGCGAATAATAATAGGATTTAAGAGCCTTTACCATTATTTTTAAATCGAATTATATAATGTCCATATGATAGAGCTAATCAAGCTCTACAACTTTGCAATTTAATGTATATTTTTACCTAGCTTTGTTTTCGAGATAATCGAATTCGAATTTTTAACTTGACTGCAAATTATGCAGAATAACCATTTTTCAAAAATTTATTTAACCCCCGCCGAAAAGGCCTATAAATGTGAATTTTTTTCATGGCAACATGAAGATATTTTTAAACTAGGTTTGACAATGGATACATGAAATATTTTGAATAATTTAAAAATCAAACATAATATTGTAGTGGACGTGAACCACCACTCCTATATAGTGTGT
>JAQFXN010003494.1:0-10875 GCA_034693365.1 Liacarus xylariae | reverse complement strand
GGATGACCGCGGCGCGCGCACCCGACGAAATTCAGTTAACGTTCTTAACGAGAGGAATGCCTGACGAGTACAAGATGTACATCACGGGATAGAAGCCCAAGACGTGTAAGGAGTGGTTGAGCGCTGCAGTCGCTCTCGAGGAGAACAGACGACTGAAGACCCGATATTTCCGCCCGAACGACAAGGTGGTCCTCAATACCGAAGACAAGGAACTGAAACCAAAAAATGACAAAAGAAAACCTGACGTGAGGAAACGAATCACTGGTCGAGTGGACTTCTCGAAACCGCCGCGTACGCCATGCCCACATTGCCTCTTAGATCACGGCATCCGAGAGTTGCACTGGCGAAAAGACTGTCCTCGACTTAAAGACAGAGATGTCGTTACGACTGTACGGTCGACGATTAACACGACTACAGAAGCCAAAGTCACCGTCAATGATTTTGTATACTTCGACGTCCACCTGAATGATCAGAAGTTTCGTCCATTCTTGGACACCGGGTCCACTATTAGCGTAATGTCTCTCGATGCGGCTCGACGCGCGAATCTGTGTCCCGACCTTAAAACCGCCATAACAGTCAGACATTTGTGGGGTTATAAGCGGACACGCGGAAAGGTGTCAACACCGTTACGCATTGTCACAGTGGTCAAGAGAGCTCTGTTCTAAGTGGTCGATGGCTTTGCACACGAAATGCTATTAATCATCGATACTGCTAAAAGATTCGGTCTATCTTGCAGTTTCCGTGAGACCTCACAGTCAGTCTCTACCGTCGATGATGTTTATACGTTGGAACCCATCGATGAATTTTTGGGAAAATTCGACGTTTTCTCCAACGACGACAAAGATATAGGACTCATCCGGAACACTGAATATCGAATTAAACTCATGTCCGACGCCTGTCCGGTCTATCGAAGGCCATACCGTTACTCGCCAGTCAAGTAGGCCGAGCTTAAGAACACGTCGATGTACTTGTAGCAAAGGGACTAATCCGCAAATCAAAATCGCCATACGGTATGCCAATGTTCTTGGTTTCTAAAGAGAACGGACAGTCGAGACCAGTCATCGACTACAAACTACTGAATCCACAGACCGAATCCGAAAGAGAACCAATACCGATCATAATGGACCTCATCGACAAATTGAGCGGTTCTACCGTGTTCTCAACGTTAGACATTCAGTGGGCATATTGGAACTTTGCTTTACATCGCGATTCGGTAGAAGTCACAGTTTTGTAACCCCGTTTGGTCATTACTAATAGTTTGTATTAAAAATGGGTTTGAAGAAACTGCCTCTGCTTTTATGCGCGAATTACGTAAAGTCTTAGACGACCTCATCGGTTACGGGGTCGAAATCTATTTGTAGTACACACCGAAACGACAGAACAACACTACGAGCTATTGGACCGGTTGTTTACGACTCTTCACAGAGAAGGACTGAGGGTTCGACGAGAAAAATGCCTTTTCTTCCAAAGAGACATCCAATTCCTGGGACATCGGGTCTCAGCGGGACAGGTCCATCCAAAAGAGGATTAGATAAAAGCTGTCAGGGATTTCCCGACACCGCAAACACCGAAGAAGGTAATGGAATTCGTCGGTCTGGCGAACTTTTATGGCCGTTTCATTGTAAACTTCATTACTGTTGCGGAGCCTTTGACAGCCCTCACATGCAAAAGCGTAGATTTCGTTTGGGACGAACACCAGCGAAAAGCTTTCGGAAGCCTTAAGACATCTTTGTGTAAAGCGCCTGTGCTCTCCATTTACGACTCGCGTTTGGCCGACAGACTCGTCCTACAATCCGACGCTCCTGGTATGGGACTCGGCGCCATATTAATGCAGCGAGGAGTCTACGAGGAACTCCGTCCGATCGCTTATTGGTCCTTGATATTATATAAACACTAGAAGCGGTACTCGGCGCCCGAGTTCGAGTGCCTAGCCATCGTCAAATCCGTCGAATACTTCAGGGTGTACCTCGAATGCATTCATTTCAATGTGTACTCCGATTGTGCTGCACTTAAATGGTTTTTCAATATCGAAAATCCGTCCTCTAGACTATATCGTTGGTCTCTTAGGCTCAGAGTTTACGATTATACAGTTCACCATAAATCCGGAAAGTCAAATACAGCTGCAGACGCAATTTCACGTAATCCGGTTATTATTCTCTTGACTGACGACCGGTTAGTCTCCTCACAAAACGAATTAGTTTCTATAAGATAAGAAAACCGGTAACAGTAAATGGACTCATATGTGTTTGTTACCGCGGGATAGACAAGGTTGTGGTCTCGCCGTCATTCGTCGACGATGTCATCAGAAAATTTCACACTGATGGAGGTCACCCCGGAATCGACAAATCGAAACGAATAATCGGCGGTCGCTATTGGTGGCCATCAAGAGACGCCGACATCGTTAAATACGTTAATTCGTGTCACGCATGTCAAGTGGTGAAGGCCCCGAACGAGTGCTCACTCGGGCATTTCGGTGCTATCGAAACGCCAGACCGTCCTAATGAGCTCTGGGCCCTCGACACAATAGTCATAGGCACGGCAGCTAACGTTACAGCGGTTAAACACAACATTACGTGTGTAGGCCACCACAGCAGATATGACTGGGCTGCAGCGGTTAAACGTAACACAGCTGAGGACACTGTTAACCTTTTGAGCCGTTTATTCGATTCAGTTGGCATTCCCGAGGCCCTACTGACAGACAATGGAACGAACTTCACGTCCCGACACTTCGCAAAATACCTGACAGAACGAAATATTAGACATCATTTGTCTCCGCCTTACCGATCACAGGCCAACGGTCTGTGCGAAAAGACCAACGATGCCATATCAAAAGGCTTACGATAGGCATTAATCGATAATCCGAAACACCTCTTGAGTACAGCTTTGACTACAGTTGTGGCGAAACTGAATGACACACAACACGACTCGACTGGCTTTCCGCCCCGTTTTCTACAGTTCGGAAACGTTTCCAGAGGTTACACATTGCCTGACATACCGTTAGAAAAGGCCAGGGGAGTGGCAATGGAACGCTCACGTAAAGCACAGGTCGAGCGCAAGGCTAGACACGACCCGAAACACGAAAAGTCATCTTTTAGTATCGGTCAATACGTGAGATACAGATTACCCGAGAATCACCCGTCGAGAAACAAGTTTACGCCATATTTCGTCGCTCCCTGTGTTGTCGTCAAGAGATTAGGCTCAGAGACGTACCTCTTAGAGCAAAGAGACAGAAATGACAATTCAGTTGTGAAAACATTTGTTTCTCATTCATCAGCGCTTTCTGAATACAATTTACGTTCAAAAGACCATTTGGGGGACAATTCATCGCATAATTCAGTGACGTTATTGATAGACAGCTGTTTTGCCCAAAATGGCGATCAAAACTATGACAAATCCACAGATATTCAGACAAAGGTTCGACAAATCCATTCCGGGAAAGATTTGTTATCATTTAATGAAATGTCATTTATGAACACAAGAGTTACCCAAAATAGTCAACAAATCTTTTGTTAACAAAGTGCAGACAAAATGGATCCCAACTCAACAGAAGAGCAGTGCATTCGCGATGCAAAGGCCAGTCATGTTCTGAAATTATGAGTGCACTCAATAAGAATAAAAATATCAAAAATTTATTGCATTGAAATATTTCTTATAGAATTTGTTTGAATAAAATTAAACTTGATTTTTAAAAATATTTCAATTTTTGAAACTAATTATAAATTCCTATTAAATCATAAATAAAACTCCAAAATGAAATATAATACAATATTTTAAGTATAATACAATTATTTATTTAATAAATCATTAAACAAAACACTAATTTTATTGTCCAATATTTGATCCACAAAAAAATTTCCTCACTTATTGTTATGCGCGCACACTTTTTCTACTTGTGCTAAATCAAACGCAATCCCATTAATTAGTTTTCCCATTAACTAGTTATATTTTCAAGATTTTTGACGCAAACAGCGATATTTTGAACTGTTTCGAAAACAGTTGCTGTATCATTTATTTTTAATAATTTGTGTCGTTTAGTCTATGACAGAGACCAAAGTGACAACAATTTCGCTCACACAAGAACAGAATTGTAGAGATAGACAGATAATTTGATCATTTTGTTATTTTTAATAATTAATTGCCTGATGTTTGAATGTTTGAAAAGCGATTTTAAAAAAATATGCTACATAACTGTTAATGTGTATTTACATTAAAAAATAAATTCATATTTCAAAATTGCCTTGGATGCCAAGAATGAATTTTTTTTGTTAATACAAATAAATTTAACTATTGTTATACTTACCTACAGTTGTCCAGATTTTAAAAGTCATAGAGAAATGCTTTATTCTTACCATGCGGGTCTGTCTGACGTGCACGGGTTCGAATGATTTAACACATATGGTTTAATAGCAAATTGACTGAAATTAATAACCTATGAATATTTTTTGCAATTACGTAGGTTTAGGAGAATTAAGAGGGTTTGAAATTACAAAAAATTGACAAATTGGTTCACAATATGGTGCAAACTGTTATCCTATTCACCCAATATATAATTGTAAGTTTCAACAGCTTCTACAATCATCACTTTTAACATTTTTAATCTTTGAAAAATTGATTTACTAGCAAATCGGTGCACAAATGTGATGATTCCAAAATTTGGTTTACCCTTGGACCAGAATTAAATAATTCTGAAAATAATCTTTTTAGTTAACGTATAAAGTAAATTTGTTATTAATCTGATTATATAATCGAAAAATGATATAATTTTACAGATTTTTACTAAATATAGATTCATTATGATTAATTCTGTAAGAATTAAATAGAAGTGGACCAAATTTATGATGAATTTGACAAAATTCTGATATTTTTCTAAGAATTTAAACACAATATTCTCAACTTTGCTAATGAGGGGGGGGGAAGAACCTTGCAAACGACATTGGGAGGCATCGGCAAATATCAAAGTGGGGGTGCATTATATCAAAATAATGTGTAGTTATGTTTAATGCAGGTTAATTAATAAATTTTATTCAAGAATTAATTAGTTCATTTATGAATATTTGTTATTATGCAGCAAGCAACTGTTCAAATAAAGCTTTCTGTGCGTTGTGTTGGACCTCATAACCAGCCAAGGTTAAATGTACAAAATCATCCAGGAATAGCGATGGTATTTGATTGTCGTTCGCGTCCACTAATTTACTATAGATATCCACATAGAATGTGGTCTTATTGTCCACCAGTTGTTGTTGTATAAGTGTATTAATCTCTTGTGCCTGAGCCTTAACGACCGGATCATTAACAGGTGTCAGACTAATTATAATTATCGGCACGTTTGGAATTCGACCTCGTAGTTGATCCATCTCCTCTCGAATGCCATGGAGTACATCAGTTGAACTGGGGGGATTTGGGCCATTTATGTCGTTAACAGCTGGGATAAATATAAAATTGCATAATTTATTGAATGAATTTGTACATGATGTTACAATATTGAGAATTGTAGTTTTCTCAATGGTCATTACTTTTAACCAGGTACTGTTTAATTTAAAATATTTCATTAGAAATAAATTTTGAAATTGATTTTTTAGCCAAGCTATAAAGTTTTAATAAACTCAAGATATTGAGTAGTACATTAGGAATTTATAAAAATCAATTCAAACAATTTAATCTAGAATAAATTAGAGCTGACTTACGTAGGTTCAAAAGTCTGTTGAAATTTCAAATATATTTCAAACTGGTACATTTTTTTGCACAAATATGCCTTAACATAGAGAGTTTAAATAAATAAAAATAGATTAATTAAATAAATCAACAAGTCAATGCTAATTTATTATTTTACTTTATAAATTATTTTCTCATGAATCAGATCTATTGTTAGCACAACGACAGAAACATTTCGTATATGTTCTTTAAAATGTTAACCTACTTGTTTTTGCTTTTGCTTTACTTGTAGTAATGATTGAACTCTAATAATCATATAAATCATAAGCAAAAAACCAATTAAATTGCTTTATGCAATATGTTCTCTGTGTGGCACAGATAGAATTTTAATTGTATTTAACTTTGCACTCAAAGCGGAATAAATTATGGTTTTAATTTTCAACAACACCAATGGGTTAATCATTCAGAAAGCGAATTTGTACGTTATGATCTAGATGGATTAGTCACTACAAATAATTTGGAGTGCAGGTGGAGATATCTAAAACAAAAAGTCTGTTCCTTCCCTGAAGACCAAAGATTAGACGACTATATTTCGTATTATGTTTATCACTGTCTCCATTTGAGTGATCGTAGTCCCGGACACCGATTAAAGCGATTTTTACAAGATATTAAAAACGAGTACCTGATTATAGAGGTAATTTCAAATGAAACCTTCTAATCGAAAGTTAAGTTAAAATTATGAGAAGATTGTTCGTTACCAGCCACAATAAATAATTAGCGAGAGACATGGACCCACCTCCTCGTGGTGTCTCTTGGGTAACGCTAACGGGTCAACAATAAACAGAATTCAAGTATTTACAGAATTTAGCAGAAATAATGCCTTTGTTAAAATTCTGCAGGGGCAAATGTGTCGAGTGAGGTATCAGAATGATCAGGTTGACGAACTGAATCCATTGATATGCTACATGGCCATGTCGGGTACCGTCGGGACCTGGTCAGATCTGGCCATTTAACGTCGGGTCGGAGTTGGTCAAGTGGGGTATGGTTGGACTTGTATTGGCCTAAGCTTTCCAATGATATATATATTGTGGGGGTAAATTACAGGGTGGCCCCGTGCCCGAAAAGTGCATTCCTACTGTTTTTAGTGTACAGTCTGGAAATTATTCATTTTCTTTTAAATATGTTTGGTATATTCAGAGATGTGAATTCTCGAGGATAAAAACAAACCAAAGCGATCGTTATTCGATGCAATAAAATAACTGAAAGTAAAAGTTAAATCGATATTTATTTCAATGGAATTTTTCAATTTTAAATTGAGCTATTAAAAAACCAATTTATTTTGATTCACATTATGTTATGAAAACTAATAAAAAATAAATTAAATTTTATAAAAACTTCGATCAACACTTTCCATATATTTATCAGGATCACTCTAAATCAATTTCTGAATAAATATAGGAATAATTTTTCTTTTTGAAATCAAATTTTGTAAATTCTTCCTAATTATTGTACAAACTTAATGATATTCTTAAATTTGATTTTATTCAAATAGCTTTATCAAACTTTCTGGTAATTAAATTTTCAGATTTATTTAAAATTACTTTCGGAACATAAATAGGGTTAGGAATTTCGTTACTACGAAAAATCTGAGCAACAGAAAAAATCGTATTTACTAAATTGTCTTGTAAGAGTTATATTTTGGCTTATTTTGAAATTATTCTGACCATTGCTATAGTTCAGGTGAAATTAAAATTGGAAATAATCATTGCATTTATAATAAGGATAATTATACTTAAATTGTTATCTAATAATTAAAAACAGATTTTCTGCAGACAATTTTGTTTATGGCTTATAATGTACATTGTTTTACAGTTTTATCCCATTTTTTATAGAAAAACTTCAAAAATACTATTTTTCATTTATTCATTTATCCATTTTTTTTCGTTACCCCTTATCCTTTCGTGTCGGGGTTGAAGGTCGGCAATCATGAAACTCCATTCACTCCTATCCGTCACCCAATTCTGGATTCCGGCCTGAGATAAACCCGTACGATTACACAACACTTCTATTTGCGATCACCACGTTTTCCTAGGTCTCCCTCTCGGTCTACGGCCGTCAGGCTGAGGCAAATAGACTCTAGAAATTTATTTGTAGTCATTCTCAACACATGTCCGAACCATCGCAACTGCGATCTCTCAACTTTGAGAAGTAGAGGCTCGATGTTTAAAGATTCCCTGATGGCTGAGTTACTGATCCGATCTATCCTTCTAATATCAGCCACCCTTCTTAGAAATCTCATCTCGGCAGCTTGCACCCACGAACTCATTCTTTAGGTCATTACCCAATGCTCATGACCATAGGGGAGGGTCGGCACATTGACTGATTAAGCTATTTGTATAAATTATTTTAAGAATTTACAGAATATTCTTAATAAACAGCGAATTCTGGGCCATTTTTTCACAATTTTCAGGGGGAGGCCCTTATTTATTCTTCATCAGAGGGAGGAAGTTTAGCCATTGTCCAACCCTATTAAAAACGAATGAGTAGAATATTTATGCTTTCAGTTTCTTATTTGAAGTCTTTAAATATCAAAATCTATTTCAAATCAGGTCACTTAAGCTCGTTTTTGATTAAATTAATTTTAATTTCATCCTCGTAGCATTAATTAATAGAATTTGAGATATTATTAGTAATGTGTTAAGTCGCTTTATACAGGAACCTTCGTAATTTTCTTAAATACAGTTATTGATCATTCGTATCAATGACTATTGATATCAACAAACCATTCTTATCAACTAAACACTGAACCCAAAACCTGCTGCCATAGACAGTAATGCTAAATAAGTATCGTTTATATCAAATTGTATGCTATCAACTGATCGATGATATCAACAAAAATATATAGTTATATATCCCTATTAATGCTATCAACTGTTTTATTCAAATTGTAAAACATTGAGAAATTAAGTTTAAATCAATGTTTAGATTATAAAAATAAATGTTTTTAAAGTACCAACTTGAATAAAACATATTAAATTTCAAAAAGAAGAAGGAATTGTCAATTGGAAACAAACATAAGAAACTTGTTAAATTGAATAACAGTAAGGATGGAAAAGAAATTAAGAGATAGAATAAATTAAAGTTAAATTTAGTCAAGCTAGGCCGAGACAAAAGTTATTGGATAGGATAATTTTAGAAAAAAATTTGCGCAATACTTAGGGTTTATAATTCTAAGCATTATATAAAACCATAACAAGATAAGTAATGTAAAAATTTGTATGTGAGTCAAAATGTAAGGAGGGCATATTTGCAAATTTTTTGAAATAGTGGTGTTGTTTTGGCTATACCTTACATTACCAACCATTGAAATCATATTCACTATCGACTCAAATACTAATTTCCTTGATTAAATATTGTTTAGTTTGAATTAGTATACAGAAATTTCGTTTTATTTCCATTCTTTGGGACAGGAACAGGACAAGATAAGATAATATATTTGTCAAAATTACCAGAACAAAATAAGACATGACAGAACAATAGTGGAGCCAATCTGAAAAATTTATCATAACTCTCTTATCAAGTGAACAGACTTTTAAAAATTTAAAATTTATATGATTTTAATATAAATTATTAGCAGTGAAGTTATCTGAACTTTTAAATTATTACAACCTAATTAAATAACTAAAAAGCAGTCATTGTAAATGTTACATGATTCCATAAGGGGAGTATTTAGGCTATATTTTCCCCCTTGGCTAACCCAGAATAGCACTAACAATAAAGTAATACTCTGTAATGTTATTTGATTCTGATATACTAATGCTAATACTCGATAATTAAGTATAAAACTATAGTATACAATTAAATTCGAAAATCTCACATTGTTTAAATTGTCATCTAAACCAGTTTTGTAAAATCAATGATTTCTTATAGTGTTATTTGTTTAATTAATTTATTTGACTTTCGAAACATTAGTAAAGAAATAATTGCATCAAATAACAATTTTTAATTATTATTTGAATTCCCAACGGATTTTGTTACTAATTCAATACATATACATTGAAACCAATAAATATTTTAATATTTCCATTTAAAATTGAAAATATTTAACAAACTTTTAAAATATTGATTTATATTGATTTAATAATTTATAACTTTTCTCAAAATCACCCTTATTTTATGATTCGTAAAGAACTCGAAACCTTTTTCTGATATCTCTTTCCGATAAAAATATTGATGTATGTATTTTGGAATGCTCTAGTAATGACTATTTGTAAACCAAAAATTAATAAATAGTTGTATTTGACTTTTAATTCAATAAAATAGAGGGATATTTTAATAAAATAACTTGAATTCGACAACAAAAATAGTTTTTTTTATAGCCAACAATATTTTTAGCATTCGAGTAAACAGAATAAATCTATAAATACCAGTATAAATCGATTTGTTTTAAGTTTATTTTGTGAGAAAAACAAAAAGTTAAAAGATTATTATGGAGTTAAAGTTAAGGGGCTGAGAAAATAATGTATCCAGCAGAGGTAACGAAGGTGGGTCGAATCAGGGGAAAACAGATGAAGGTATTTTGAGAAATATTTTCTCATAAGTCAGAGGGGTATAATAATGATCACAAAATAAGAAATGCACGGACAGAGCAAAGTAAAAATAAAAAATTTACAACTGCGCAAAAAAGTTATCAGAAGATATTTTACAAAATCTCAATCCCAGTTATATATTTAGGCTACACCCTACTTGGCTAACCCTGATTTACAGACTATAAATGAATTCCACTTCTGAACCTTAAGTATACGATTGTGTTAACATTTTTTTAACAGTTTTTATATTTATATTTTTTTAATCAAATGAATTGGAAAACACTATCAGAACAAATAAAATTGTTTGAATATTTTAGGGAGAATTATCATTATATCAATTCTGAATGGAGTATTCCTCGATAACATGGGTCCATATTTCATGTCAAAAGAAGCACTAGTTCCATTTGCAATAATATTACGAAGAGAGATGCGAAAATTTAAAATCAGAGTATCAACAGTTGAGCCTGCTCGATTCAAGAATAAACTCTATCGCATTATGCCTGATATTATTTCCAGGATCTGGAATGAGACGGATGTAAATATTCGTAGTGTCTATAGAGAAGACTATTATAAATCTCATTTTAAATATTTTAACACATCTATCAAACTGGCACAGGGTAGTGCTGACCTGGAT
>JAQFXN010003493.1:0-10875 GCA_034693365.1 Liacarus xylariae | reverse complement strand
TGGTCCTATTTATGAAATAAAATTGAAAAAACATCAAATTTTAAATGTCAATAAAAATATTTCCATTATTAGAAATTTGATTTAACCGATTGAAATAAAAGATAATTCCGAATAGTCTTCGCCAATAAGTGATTTATATTTTAATTAATGTTTTTGAACTCTTCTTAATAGAAATGAATTTTTAGCGACTCTTAAATGGATAACGAAATGAAAACTCCGTTACTTAACAACGAAGACACTCATTCATTAGACAGTTTTAACTGTATTAGTGCTAACCTATTAAAGGCAACAATGAGTGAAACTTTAAATAAAAGTCAATTAAAGTTATTGTTGAAAATGAATGAAAACTTTAAAGAAATATTCGGTCGAAAACAAAATTATCAATCATTTGATGAATTCATGGATCTATTGATTAGAAACAATGATTTTCAAGTGGAGAAAAGGTTTGCTTATATTTGTTAATAAAAGACTTTTTAGAAATTGATTATTAATTTTTCATTAATTAGTTTAACAGAAATCTTATGTGAATTGAATTCATTGCGAACTCAACAACAATATCAACAAAGTATTAAAGAATTTGATGAAAAATTAAAGCAAACGATTGAAAAATTATTAGAAATAAAAAATATTTTGACTAAAACCAGATTATTAAACAATAATATATCCACCAATATCTCCAATAATAATAAGGTATTTCCATAATAAATATTCTTGATTAATCCTTAAGCAAAATATTATTAATATTAAAAGTTTATCATAAAAAAAATTCTTTAAATTTTAAAAATTGACTAAAAATTAAGTCTTATCTCAAAAGTGAATATCCAATGCATTAGAAACAAAAATTGTTGTTTTATTCTCCCATACATTGCAATCAATTAAATTTGTTTCTTCTGTTCAGAATTCCTCACACTTTTAATTAAGTAATTTCTATTTGTCGTCACATCACTTGATTCACTTCAATCAATTCAATCACTTCTTCTAATTTTTTTGTTCTTATCTTCATTTATATATAAAAAAAACAGAAACAAAAAATTTTGCGACAAATTTCGAGTTCAAAAAAATAAGGCCGAAATTATATGAAAGTTCTTTAGAAATAATAAAATAATTATAATGTTTTAGAAAGAGGAGAAATTTTCTGCCAGTTGTCAGACACGCGATTAATTTTTACGATTCTTTTGCGATATATTTAATATCTCAGAGAAAAAAAGTAATTTTTTTATTGAAATTATTTTTTTTTATATTTCTTAATGTTTTTGAAGAAAGAAATAGAGATATGATTTGTATAATGTTTTCCTTCAGATAAAAAACTGTTTGATTTACTTTTGAATTTCTTAATGATTATTATTTAATTTACTCTTAAAGCTAATGAAAAATAATGATCGAGTCGTCGATGAATTGCCGCTCAATTTATCAAAACCAAAACCACTTGAAAATCAGATTCAATTAGAATTAAAACAGAATTTAAACAAAAATTTTGGGGAAAGTGTGACAAATAAATCATTTGGAAATAAATTTAGAGACCATTGGAGTAATCAAACACAGAATCAATTGACAGAAATGTCTTCACAACAGACGAAAAATGATAATTATTGGCATAAAGATAGACAACATGTCTCAGAAGAGGATAATTTTGCAAATTGTTATCAAGAAAGTAAAGAAATGTATTTTTTCTAAAGTGATTTTTTTTCTCTTTATATTATTTTAATTGCAAGTAATTATTGATAGAAAAATGAATTTCTTTTTTTCTGAAAATATTTTCACTAATAAACTAAAAGCTGATCAAAAAAATTATGAAATGAATGTAAAGAAAATAATTAACTTTCAATAATCATAAAAATGTTTTCTAATGTTATTTTCTTCTCTCTCTTTCTTCAAAGGCTTGGAAATGATCTCTAATATTGAAGATAAAAGTTTAGTAAATATCAGAAAAACGCATATAAAGAGACCAATGAATGCATTTATGATTTGGTCTAAAGAGGAACGAAGAAAAATACTTAAAACATCTCCTGATATGCATAATTCAAATATTTCTAAAATTTTAGGTTTGTTTTATTTTTTTCAAAAAAGTGATCATTTATTCGAAACGACTTTTTTATATTGAATTTTACAATTAAATCCTTTTCCGCATCTTGTTTTATACTTCCCAGAGATGACCAAGGTGACCTGGAATTTTGTAAACAATGTGCCTGTTTTTGATATTGTCTCAAAATTTTCTGTAGATTATCCTGCGAATTTTAGGAAATTTTTGTTAATTTTTGTCATTTTCTATAGTGAATCGGTTAGAATTAGATGTGTGTACGAGTGTGAACCAGGTGATATTCTGCAAAAGTTTTACGAAATCAACAGACTTGAAATAAGTTACGATTATATCTAATCCATACTGTATGGACCATACCCGCTATACTATATCTAGCTTGGTCACACCTGATTATTTCAAATACATTCATTCAATTTCCACAACTTATTTCCTAAATTAATAGAAATTCTTTATTTACTGCAAACATAGAATTTTCTTAATAAAACATTAATTACAGATAAAAATCATTTGAAATTGTTTTTAAAGAAATTTAATGAAATTGCCTGAAAAACTTTTAAATTTTCATACCGTTCCACTAGAAATTTTTCTCACACTTACAGCTCTAGATATAAGAATTCAATAGAACTTTTGGCTTAATTCGAGATTAATTACAATATCTAAAAAACTTTTCTTATAAAAAAGGTATTAAATGGAAGTCATTGACAAACAACGAGAAACAGCCCTATTATGAGGAACAGTCGCGTCTCTCCAAAGTTCATATGGAAGAACATCCAGACTATAAATACCGGCCCCGACCTAAACGGACGTGTATTGTCGATGGAAAAAGACTAAGAATTTCTGAATATAAACTTTTAATGAAAGTTAATAAAAGATAGAAATCGGTATTTAAGAGATAACTAAATTCAAAAATTCAAAGCCATCTTAAAAGAGTCTTTAATATTGTTCTCAAAACTCCTTTTAATTAAATTAAATGAAAAAATAGATTCTTTTAATTAATTCACACAAAAAAACTATTTTATTTTAGTTAACTTTATTTAATCTCAAATTTTATTAATTCTCTTGAGTTTTTACTGTACTTTAGTTCTGTGTTTTTCATTTCAATCATTAATTTTTTGTCGAGAAATCTCTTATCCATTAATTTTTTTCCGAAGCAAAGATTAAAATCAAATGTTTTAGTCTTTTTTCTTCTTTTTTTATAAACTATATATACTTATTATGACAAATAAAATTGTATTTTCAAAAGAATTTTATGAACTCAAAGCCTTGTTTTAATGGATATAAATACAAGAGTCAGACATTCAAAGATAAAAAACTCTCAAAAGTTTTATGACTACTTTCAGAAATGAATATTTTGTTGAGAGAAAAAAGAAGAGATAAACAGTTTTGATAAAAACAAACTTTTATATAAGAGAAGAAGAGGAGAGAGAGATATATTCTCTTCAGGAAAGTCGAAAAAAATTCAATTAAAATAAAAAATATTTTCTACAAAAGATTATTTTTGACAACAAAAAAAGGACCTGAAATAAAATAAAATATATAAAGTATTTTAGTTTCAAAAAAAATACACAAATATTTAAAACCATAAAACATAATATTTTATTACAACAAAAACTAAAGGAAACTTTTTTGAGATAATAATCGTAAAGTTTGTAAAACATCATAACAGACATCATATCATCACTACTTATATCTCTTCATAACATTTGTGAGACCAGTAATAAAGAAATTTATTTTCTTCACAAATGTAATGCACACAAAAAGAATAGGTTTTTTAGATTCTCTTATGAAGACATTTACTAAACAAATATGAATTGCAATACAAATATATTTCTCGACTGACACTAAGTTTGTAGTCTAAAGACATTCTATTATAGGAAATACATTCTTGTATTCAAATAAAAGAAAAAGAAATATCCGATGATAGATATTTCTAAAAACCTATATAATAAATAAGTTAAAATATTTGTTTAATTTGTATGAAATTTCATTGATTTATGTTTTAGCAGAGATTTACAATAACGAAAGTTTACTGTGGTTTAACTTATTCTTCAGTCGTCAGTATTATTATGGAAATAGTTAACAGTTGTTGTAATGCAAACATATCTTTATATTATGTATACATAAACCACAGAATGAGATGTAATCCCTCAATGATGTAAAGGATCATTAAATAACGGAAAGCATTTGTAAAAAGCATTGAAATTGTTTTGAATGTATTATCATATTTGAAGGCAAACTTTTGTGTTCAGAGAGAGTGGAGAGGAAAGAGAGAGGAAAGAATGAAAAGTTGTTAACAGAGATGAATGATTTCTGGGCGGAGAGGAGAGGGCGGTTAACAATAAAGAGTTTTGTGTTATACCACTCATTCATAACTGTTATCATCCAAATAGTGAAGTATGTGTTAGAATAGAGTTTTAGGGCAAAACTCAAATAAAAGCCGAGAGAGTATTGTATATAAACTGAGAGATAATAGACTTTGAGATGAAAGACTTCAAACCGAATCCCAATATCTTTTACATAAATCAAAAACCAATTGGATTCCTCGGTTAATTGGATAAATATTTCTGAAAAAATTCAATTTTTTTATTTTTAGAAATTTATTCTTTTAATTTAGTTTTAATTGAACATTAAATTTAATTTAATTAAAATAAATTATAATAAATTTTTTCAACAAAATTTATTTAAAAGTTTATTTATTAAATTATAGTATATTTTATGTTTAAGTAAATAGATTTTTATATATAATTAGAGTTCGAAAGAAGAAAAATCTTAATTTATAACAAAAAAATATGCGAATAATTTTGCAATAGTTTTGAAACATTTGATGCAAAAAAAAATATTAGTTTTCTGCTCTAAATTATAGAGACTTTTAAATTTTTATGGAAAATAAGTTAAATAAACATAAATTTTGTAATATTTTTAAAATTGTGAAAAATTATTCTCTTTTTTTCTGAAGAAGTTTTTAAAACTTTAAGAAAAGGTCGAATCAATTATAGATAAGTTATAGTGAGTCCAGAATATAAGAGACAATCAATTTATTGGTGATTTTTTATATCAAAACTTAGTTCAAACTTTTTTTTTATATTATAGTTAATAGAAAGAGAGGTCAAAATTTTATAATTTATAAGAACTTATTTCCAATACTTATCTCTCTTCTACTCTGATATCAATTTCTTACGCTTTTTAAACGTTTAAGAGCTTTTTGTCATGACTTTACGATTAAAGCACACAATATCTGATACAATATTAGCGTTTTGTTAGACAATGATTTCACACAACAAACGATTTGATGGCTTTTTGCTTAAGGTTTATAAGCAATTGAAAGATAAAACAGAAAAAATTGATGAGAACTCAATACAATTGGAAATAATATATCGGATGAACCAAACGAATCATGAATTCTCTATAACTTTAATTTAATAACTATGATTTTTAATTTGAAAATCTATTTTTGTTATTTTTTTATTTCGCCGATTAAAACAAAACACAATTTAATCTATAGTTCATTTAACTGTAAATTAAAGCCAATTATCTTTTGAAGAACAAAAAAACGAAAAATTCATTAACTGATTGTTAACATTCGAGTGAATCTAATAAAATCAAACGTTGACCAAATGATAAAATCATAGCTCAATTTTTAAGTTTTAAAAAGTTTTTTCTCAAATTACAAAATGAATTTCAAGTGAATTAAAGACATATAAAGTGAGGATAAAAAAAAGATAGTTCTAATCTTTAAACTTTAGAGTCTAAAGGAATAGTATCATCTCTTAGATGTCAATCCTTTCATCGTTGATAAGAGGAATTGGAATTTAGGGGAAAAAATTATTTAAAATTCAGGAATTTTTTTTCCATTCCCCAAAAAATTGATATAACTTTTATCCGATTTTATGAAGTGATTTGAATGTCAATTATATAAAAAAATTAAACTCATTTGAAAATTTTTATTCAAATAAATTTTTAGATTTTAAATTATAAGTTCTAGAGAACTGACAACTATCTATTAAATCAATCCATCAAACCATTTAATTAAAAAATGTTCTCCGAATCAATAGTTTATATCGATATTAAAGAGTTTTGAAAATTAATAAATGGTTAGTGTATTACACATATTATTAGAGAATTATTAAATGAATTAACATTTAATGAATTAAATATTAATTATTATCATTTTTTTCTATTTTCCTTTTTATTTATTTATTTGACAAATAAATAAAAATGAATTAACAAATATATAGGTTTGTAATTGATTACATTTTTCTTCTAAACTAATTATATTCATTGATTAAAATACGAAAATTGATTGGTTTCCTAATTGTCTTCAGAAGTATTGGAACAATTTAAACATAAAATATAAATCTCATAGTTTTGCAAAAAAAAGTAAAAAAGTAAATGTTAAACTTTCTTATTATTAGATTAAGTCATCTCAGAATTACATTTCTGTTATTAATAATTATAAAAATATTTAACAAATTAGATTTTTACTTTTAGACTGAATACAATTTCCAATATGATATAAAGCACAAATTTGGTATTTGGAAAAACTACTTGTTTCAGCTAGAGCAGTGGTGTCAAAGCTTGCCCCAAAATATGCCTACGTTACTATTGTTTAAAATATGGTAACTTCTATAGTACGTTTGATAAGTCGATGGTCATTGTTAACACCGAGCGATAGGCTATTTAGTGATGAAATTAAAGTTGACTTGAATTGCGTTTTAAAAACAAAGTCCAAATCCTAAGACCTTATATAAATGGGAAATAGTTTAATAGAAAATTTCCCGAAAAATTAGAGTCTATTTCTAAAATATGGGCAAAACAATGACCATCGACTTATAAAACATACTATATATAGCTTAATAGACAAATTTTAAAAACTATTACCTAAATAACAATTATTTGATCTTATTAAAAATCAATAGTAATAAATAATTAATAGTACAAATAAAATATTTTAGCATTTATAACTACCATCCATCAAATCAGAATCGACACATTAGTAATCTATAGCTTAATTTTTATGACCAGGATAGTTCAATTATGATATGATGAAAGACAGGTACATTTTTGAAGAGTTTAAAAAGTTATTAATATAAAACTTAAATGATAGTCATCTCAACTCACCAATTTCTTATAACTGAATATCTGAACAAAAATTTTAGCTTTTATCTGAGATCAGAGAAATAGCGTCTATAATAGACTCTATATAGTGGCTAAATTAGCCACCTTTTGACAAGTTAGAGCTAGAGAACAAAGTTTTCAAGCCTTTCCCTAAGGGAAGGATTCAAATTCTTTGTTAAGTTAAGGGAATGGAAAGGTTGAAGGAAATATTTTAAGGGAGCGATTATACGGGACTGTTGTCGACAATGGAATCCTTGTCAACTCGTAAACACTTGCAAACCCTTACCAACCCTTGCAAGCCCTTAAACTATTTGTGATCACCGTTCAAGACGTGATTCGATAAATGTCAACAAATTATTGTTCATTTATTTAAACTATGTCTTCAATTGATTTTATGCAAATCAACTTTAAGGGAAGGGAAGGGCGTGTAAAAGTTGCGACAAAAATCGAAAGGAATGGAAGAGTTGAGAAAATGCTTTGCAATCAAGGGAAAGGAAGATAAGGGTTGAATAGTTTCACATAAGAGAAGGGATGGGTCAGATAATTTTTGAAATGTTCGATCTTTATTTTGATTTGCTTATAACTTACTGTAGTGTTTGAATTGCAAACTGCATTATGACTGCAACCAACGTTGACTAATGACATATACAAGAATAGCATTGATTCGCTTCATTTAATACGAAATAATTTAGTTAATGAAATTTTTAATCATAGTAATCAAAAATTATTTAGACAAGAGATAACCAAGGTATGGGTTAGAGTCAGAGGGTATAAGGAAATTATATTCAAATTCTTTCTAATCCCATCTATTTCTTTTGAGTTGAAAATTTAACAAACATTTTCCAAAAATGAAAGGGTTTCAATAAGAAGATTACCTCTAGGAAACTAGCATTTTTTCACTGTCCCTTTTTACATCTAGAGGTGAATTAAAATAAAGGAAGCGTTAAACTAAACTGGATGAAACTCATTGACTCCATCACTATAATGTAGGTGATTCGGCATAAACTCAATTCCTTAATCGTTGAAAGACAAAGAAATAGAAAACATGAGTAAATGTAATCTTTTGGCCCCACGACAACTAAAATTTTTTCGATTATTACTGTTATCAACGATAGAAAGTCGAAACATGAATCAAATTCTAATTCTATATTTAAGCCAAAACTAACTTAACATAAAATTCTGATACGATATTTGAAAAGTGGAAAAAACATTAGTTCTTTATTAGAACTCAATTACGGGGTTTTGGAGAAGTAAAGCGTGAAGAGTATTCATCATATTTTTGATGACAAAACCGCACATCAAAAGCACCACTAGTTTTATGCACCACTGATTGACGTACGTTATCATTAATGGAAAGGCTATTCACTCATATCGAGACTAAAGAGAAGTCTATGTAATTCAATATGTTTTGATATCCCAGTTATCACTGAATGTCACTCTTCATTATATCCATTCGAGTCTCAGAAGAGGGCAAAACATTGAAAGCAATCCCATTGTGTACATCACATCATACATACTATAGACCACTCATTATTTGAAATTCAAATATATTCTATACAATTACTGACAGTTTCGACATTCAGTTTATTTGATATCGGCTTTTGAATAATATGAATAATTTCTAATACAACATCATTTTCGACTCTTGTATATGAATATCACATTTGAGACAACTATATTACCACTCTTTCTATGGAATAGTTATAATTTTTAAACAAAGAGTCAAAAATTTCCAGAATTATAAAAATTATATATCAAACAAGTAAAATCATTAATGTTCATTGGTAATATAGTAAAAGCTAGAACAATATCTTAGCCAAACTTGAACAAGGCCAACCAGGCGTGTGTTCTATTCTAATATTATATTTGTTTATTATTTGTATTTAGAATCGATACAATCTATAGAATCTATTAGATCCTAGATCGAATCTAGGCATATATTCCAAATTAGAAAACTCAATTAAAATATTTGATTCAAAGTTGAAATATTTTTTTTCAATAGAAAATCAGTCGAAAACATTTCGATTTCATGGTTGGCCAACACTGGAAAACATGCGAATCATATTTCTAACAATATCTTTATCGACTGTCAATCAAATGATTTGATGCCATATTAATAAATCTCTAAGGGTTTGACAATAGAGTAGTATTCCATTACTGTGTACTCTATCGCCAAATTACCCTGTGTAGTGCTTATATTTTTGATGTTAACTATATTTTCATACATTATGACAAAATAATAACTATTGTTACAAAAAGAAGAAAAAATACAGATATATTGAAGAGTTGAAAATTTATTCGTTAAACATAATCATTGAATAATTTGAAAACAACTTATAAAAAATAGAATTTTTTTGAAGTCTAATAATTGCAAATATATGTCGATTAGATAGAGCTCTACTATAGTTATAGGCGAAAGAGAGAGAAATGAGACTTCATTTTTCAAATGCTGACCTCAGGGCAAGTGTCATAATGACTAGCATCAGATGTCAAAGGCATCAAAATTAAAAATAGTTTTTCAAACTGTTAAGCGTATTGATTGCGTGCAAATCTGTTTAATTTTTGCTACTTTTTAATGACAACTTTGTGTCAATCCGAGAAATGATGTTTGAATTTTTGAGTCTATTAAACGAAATGATTTTTATTTGTTTTCTCTCTTACTTTCATTAATTAATGAATTAAGTATTTTAGTTCTGAATTATAAAAAGTGATTATTCCAAGCGATATCCTTCATAATTAGTCGTATAGTTTGCTCGTTATTTGATTTTCATTTTGTTAAAATTTTTCTTAAGGAGTTTCGCATTTTATTTTTTTTTCTTTATAGCAATTACTTTCTTGAAAGTTAATTGAAGTTTTGAACAAAAAAATTTGATTTTAATTGACAATAAGTATAGATTGAGAATATATTATAATATGAATTAATAATAAATTCTTTAAACTAAAAAAGACCTCTAATTACTGGTAAAACTAATTTGAATATTAAAATATAGAGAGAATAAAAAGATAAATCTGTTGTTGTTTTAATGAATATAGTTATGAATTGATTATGTATTTGATTCAAGGAAATACTCATTAATGTTAACTCCGATTAATAACAGCATTAATCAAAAATTATTTGATACCAGAGGTGCAGAAGTTAGGCTGTTCTTTAAGGATATAAGTATAGATAAAGTGGCAGATTTTCCAAAACCCAAGACGTGGGGTGGGGTTAGGGAGTATAGCTGTTATTCTAGGTTAGGTTAGATAGATAATTCATAATTTTCTTGTAAAAACGGGTTTAATTGCAAGAAAACTGATTTTGGACTAAAACATCGTTTTGGTTTTGGTTCAGAGAAATGCTGCCAGATTATTTTTAATTTAATAAAAATTGAGATGAGAGTATTTTGAAAAATTCCAATCCAAACTAATTAGTAATATATCCTAAGTAATATACCCACTTCCACATCCCTGAATTGCTATTATATTTTTGATACGAAGAAAAAATTTGAATAAATTATTGGCTAAAATAAGGTTTTTTAAAAATTCCAAAACCCCCTAAGTTTTCCCCCCATAAACATCATGTGACACAACTGCAACACAAATTCATAAAAATATTTTGTTTATTTATTAACTATTTTTTCAATGCATTTATTTAATAATTGAAACTTAATTTGTGTTTATAATTGGCCTCAACTCGATTGAACACAAATTAAGTCTCAATTATAAAATAAATGTACAGAAAA
>JAQFXN010003492.1:0-10876 GCA_034693365.1 Liacarus xylariae | reverse complement strand
ATTATATTATACGTTTTTAGTCGGAATGAATGCAAAATCGAAAAACTCTTCATTATTTCTATATTTTTAGATAAATAATTTGATTGTTATGAATCGGCTCTTTCTGTTCCCCTTTTCTTCTTCTTCCTCTTCTTCACTATCACTGTCTCTAACTCTTCAGTAATAATAATAATAATAAAATATTGTAGAGAAATGGCGTCACTTTGATAGTAGTAGCAAATTGTCAGCTTTATTCTTAAGCATTAGGAAGCAAATAGTTCGGTTCATTTATCAACATTATGTCTGATTTATTCTTGTAATAATGATGATAGTCTTCCCAAATAACTTGTCTTTTAGAATCCATCACAAGATCTTATATTCCCTTTTTTCACTCGCCTTTTTAGCTATATTCTCAAAGCATTGAATTTTATAGTATTTGAAAGAAATACTATTCCAATGCCATATATTGTCACAAAAATTGCAATGCATTTAAGATCTATGGGTTATACTGCAGTATAGAATAGTTCATAATATATATAACTCTACTGTTTTGTTCTCAACTATACGTACTATAATCTGGCAATTGGTTCACTTCAAGAGCTTTTGCCCAAAAAAGTAGAATCACTTTCTTTATAAAACTTATTTCTTTTTTCAACAAAACTATAATAGAGTTTTGTCTGACAAACAACAAACTGCTATCTTTTCCACTCTTTCTCTATTGCTATACATTTCGATATTCAAAGATTATATTCTTTTGTGAAATCTTTGGAAACTTTTCGATTCAAGTAAAAGCATTGAATGTATAGTCGAATACATATTTATTTCTAATATATACTGTATTTCCTGATGAACATTTTTTTGTCGCAAAAAAGTACAAATATTTCATGAGTTTATGCATACAATTATTGAATATAAGAATAAAATCGAAACATTTCTTTTATCCAATTTGCTTTTATTAATTTAAAGCATTGATTAACTAAACATTGGATCGATTGCTGTATAAATTGATTCACTTCTATAATATTTTTCAAATAATAATAATGTTTTGATCAGAAATACCATTACTTTTATGGGTTGTCTATAAGAGTCATTCATTATCTAAATATTTCTAATTTTAGGCGTTCTATCACTTGTCAGAGTCACAGACAGAGGACAGAGTAATTCAAATAATCTAATGCTTAGAAACTCCGCATTTGACTAAAATAAAGGAAAAATTATGGCCAAAAGTACTCATGAATATGAGATATTGGATGGAAATAATTCCAATGGCAGTCATCTATCTTCTCATGTTTTATGATTTCTTATGCCAAACATTCTTCTATTTTATGGCACATTCACTATAAGTAAATTCAAACTCAAATCCTCGCAAATATTATATTTTCCATTACTTATAATGAAATGCACACCAAAAACAACGGAAATATTTTGCATATTTTTCAATAAATATTTTTCTTTTCTATTTTTTATTTTTCTTTTTGAATATAATTTTTTTATATTCAATGAAATGATAGTGTTTTCCATCCCATAATCAAATGCATTGTTTTTATAGTCAACAAAATTTTTTGATCTCTTTAGCGATAACTCTACTTTTTGAAAGTCACTTCACTGTAGAACACATGAGAATAGCAGACAAATTCATAAATGTTTTATCGCATATATATTTTATTCAATAATAAACCCAATTTCACAGAAGAAAGATGTTTAAATCAAAGCAAAAATTTTAGTAAAATTGGGAATATTTCTGTTTAAAGAATAAGTAAATTATTCAAAAATAAAATCATTGGATTCTGAAATTTAAAAGTCCAAACACATTGAATAAAATAAATGTTTGAGAAGGAGTCCTCCAAAATGTCAAAATTTGAATTATTCCTAAAATATAAAACGACTATAAATTTGGTTTAGGACTCGATATTGAAATATTCAATGCTCTCAACAGTCGAGTGACTAAAAGCCCCTTTGCCATTTTCGTAACGAGCAGTGTAAACAAAATTTTAATATCAAGATATTCACGTAATATTTCATTGCTTTTCCAATGCTTTGACTGCATGACTATTCCAATGCTTGAGTAATATATATTTCAAATAAATGCATTGAGTCAAGTGCCCAAGTACCCTCTATAGAGAGTCATGGAAATATTGAGTTCCACATTATTTTATTTATGTCAAAATGTACCCCGTGAAATTTTGAGAAAACTTTTAAAAACACCCATTTATACCCCTACCACGACCAAGCTTTGCTACCCTTCTCACTTATCAAATTGGGGAGGATAATTATTAATGGGATTAAATCTTTCAGTATGTATTTTTTTTTATCTCTTGATGGAATTTTAAAATACATAATACCATTATGTTTTTAAAACTCTCCGATTATCCCGATTATCACTAATTTAAAATGAGTTTCATATTGTAAATTCGAAATCGATAATGTGAAATTCATAAATGTCCTTTAAATATACTGTGATTAATAAAATAAGTGAATTTTTACACAAAATTTTAAAAATATTCTTTACAAATAATAATCGTTTTATGTCAACAACAGATTCCATTAAATACTAAAATTATTGTTAAATCAAATGAAAAAAACTAAGTCTTAATGAAGATTATTAGTAAAGTTGTGAAATAATTTAGAAATTACTTTAGAAATCATCCATTAATTTATTAATAGCCAACTAAAAGATGTATATCTCGAGTATTTCTCGTAAATAAGAAAAATAGTTTCAGAAATCAAATTATTTATGTCTACTCTTAATAATAATAAAATATTTTGTATGTCAGACATGAAATGGTCTAATTTGAAGTACATTTCCAATTGCGCTCACTATTGAAAGACAATATAATTTTTAATCGAAAAAACTTTATTCATCTATCAATAAAAATTAATCGCTGTATTAAATAAAATGGATTATAGTTTTATAAGAAAAAATATAAATATATATAATAAAAATGTCTTCAATAATATCCCTAAATTGCTCTCATTTTAAGAGAGATGTAGTAAAATAATTATTTTCATTGATTTTTTTATTTGATATGTTCTAAATATATCAAAATAATTGTTGTATTAATGATCAAATTTTTCTTCCTTCACAACAGAAATATATTTTGTAATTTCTAATCAAAAATTTTTGAAAAACTATTGCTTTTCACGCAAACAAACATTTAACGTATTGCTAAATATTTAACAACAACACGATTTGTTACATAAGTCTTAATATTAATCTTTATTTAGTAATTTGGGTTTTTTTAAGAACTCGTTTGTTTTGAAGGACTTTTAGGAGATTTATATTTTTGGGATTTTCCTCTTAAACTCTCATTACTTGCAAATAGTTTGACTTCAAGTATAATATTATATTATATTTATAATTAATTTTCTTACAATTAAATATAGGAAATGTTATATTTCTTATTCAAAGTTTTTATTACATAATCAATGTATAAATGATTTAATTCTTTTCTATTGAATTCTTACTTTAAAATTTAGAAATTGAGTCAAAATTTAAGAATTCTTTGGCAAAACTTAAAAATCAATACAAGATTTTGATCATAAATATCAATAAATGCTTTTATTTATTGTTTTGTTTATTTTCTGTTATAAAAATACAAACATATAATACTCTAATACTGTTTCGACACACAAAACAACTTAACTTTAATGATAGTTAAAACAAAAATGAAATTTCATTTTTTTCAATCGATGGGAAACAAACAGACAGTCAAACAAACAAATAATTCAAACAATTTTTCATTCATTGAATTATTATTTCATGTCTTGAGTTCATATGGAATATGAAAAGAGAAATGAGGTTAAGAAACAAGAATAAAAAGAGTTGAACTAATTTTATTGAACTCTGAACTTTTGGTGAAAGAAATCCAGGACTTTGTTTCTATATATAAATCTGTTGTGTTTTTACTTTGAGAACAATACTGTAAATGAAGTTTCTGTAGGAAAACACTTCTACGCTATAGCACTGTCACAGTATTCTCTGGAACTGATCTGTTAATAATGTATTAAAGGAACTTGCTGATATTTACTCTATATGTTCATAAACTTTACAAGAATTGAATAAACATTTCTTACCTATTTTATTGATCTAAAATATTTTTATTCTATAAAAAAAAGTGTGGTAAATATGGTCCGCAAAATTCTTAGAACCTGGTCTGGGCCTGGTTTCTGCTTATCTCTAATAATTATAGATTTGAATAATGAATGAATTACTAAATGATAATAATTTTTGATTTCAACTCATATATAATAATTAATTCAATTTCAAGATATTTTTAAAGTTTGACAGAATAATCATAAGAATCTATGCATTTTAATCAGGAAAGTTTAAATATGATATACCATTTAGAATAATGAATGGGATCTACTGAACAGGTGGTAACTTATTTCTGTCGGTTCTCATAGCTCTACTGCTACTGAAAATACGTTCACTGCTATTGCAGACAATCTATTTTTTCTTTACTGATAAAGAATTTACTATTTGGAAGACACGCCCGAATATATATCGCTAAAAGTATGAGAATACCCAACGGTATATAATGATCACACCCTTTAGTTTCTATCATAGGTTTGGCAATCATTAATTGAAAACTATTCATTCATTCATTCATTTTTAATGACACCTCTAAGTGCAGACATAGTGACCATTCTATGTTTCCAAGCACTTTAATATAAGCACCCGTCCTCTCACCAAAACAAGAGGTGTAAAAGTTTTATTTTTAGTAAATTTAGTTAAACTCGTTAGTTTTCTTAAATTAACGATTTATTTGGAAATTAACCTTTCCTATATCGCATGTAAATGTAGTTTCAATTCAAAACACCATTTTTGAACGCAATGTTTGTTCTATAATGTGATTCAGAATATAAAAAATTATCCGACTTTAACTAAATAAACGCCATCTTTTTAAACTTTTAAATGGTAAATTAATTATAAAAAAGATTGAGGTCATTTACTCAAAGGTCGGGTAACTTGCTATTCATTCTGAATCACGATGTAGAAGGACAGGACAGGACTTTTCTTCTTATCAAGATGACCTTTGATAGTTTTACAAAAATTTTAATGTTGTCAGTAATGGTAGTTTAATTTTAATGTCTGAATAGATTTCTTGGATTTATTGTTATCAATGAACATACATTTAGTGCCAGAGCAATTTGCCAATTATATGTCAGAAAGAGAATCAAAAATAAAAAATATTTATTGTATATCTTGTAATAATAAGAGGATTTAGCAAGTTTTTAGAGGGCTTGAACATATTTTGTTTTGATCCAGAGATATGGAAGGGGGTTCAGGCCGGAATACCCCCTAGCGTTTTGTCAGGTACCCCTATAGGCTGTCAGCGAGATACCCCTCCCTCCTAAGCAAATTTTTAAGAAACGCCGTTTTTAAAATTTTTCGTAAAATTCATTACAAATTACTAATATAAACCACTCAATGAACTCGTTTTGAGCACAATTCTGATGGTTTTCATACGTTTCGTACTAAAAAAAGCTATAAATTAACCACTTTTTAGCAATTTAAATGTTTTTAAGTAGTTTTATATTTAAAAACCATAAATAAGCTAATTTTGAGCGTTAAAAACATGTTTATTAAATATTATATTCAGAAAGCACTTGTAAATTATGATGAATTCTGTAAGAATTTAACCAAATTTAGCAAGAACTAGACAGAATTTTACAGAATATTCTCCAAAAACGAAAGCACCGTTTTCTCAAAACTTTAGAGGGGGTGGACTTTATTTCTTCATCAGAGGGGAGCGTATTGTGTCTATACCCCTATTGGGCATCCCTAATGAATATTATCATTAAATAAGAAACTGTAAATTATGAATTAGAGGTCCCATTTAAAAAGTGAGTGAGTGATCAAAACTGGCATCTAGAAAAATGAAAAAATTCCACGAAAAAACCAGTATTTGCTATCGACTTATCAATTCAGTGAAACCCAAATACAATAAAATAACTCGAGTGTCAAAAATTTTGTTGTCTATCAAATCATTTTCTCGCTTATTCCAGAGTAAATCCTTTACTGATAACCAGTCTTTGTATTTGAAAATAAATAGAAATGATTACAAACGAGAATAAAAACAAAATTCTGTTCAATATTTAGCGAAAATCTATTGACAATTCAGACATTAGACAGAAAATTCTCACTTTGTTTGAGTTAGTGTTAAAATTTTGATGGATTTAATATTTTGATTGCTTTAGAATACACTCTTTCATAAAATTGGATATTTTATTATTTCTATTTCTATTTTGAGTGAAATCTTATTTTATTTTATGACAGTCTTTCGATTTAAAAGAGTATTTCTATTTGGGGGCGAATTCTTTATTCATGAATTTGTTTTAAACCTCACTTGAATTTTATATTAATATTTAATCATAAGATTCGACATAAAAAAATCTTAATGATTAAAATAGAACAAGATCCCCCTAATGATAAAATTTGCCCCTGCTTCTTTCCAAAATAATTATAAAAATCGAAGAAACTAAAAAATATTTTCACGTTATTTGAAGGAATTCGATAATTTTGATACTAGTAAATTTACATAATCTTACAAAGCTATTTAATAAGATCTATCTAATTTTTTAATATACTTAATGTTAAATTATGTATAAAATTAATAAATGTCTTAATAAAAAAATTATTGTTGAGATCAAACTCTGTGTGTCTCTGTGTTGGCTTTATGTCTTGTGACAACACTGTACCCGAGTATTTCTTCTATTCTGCTGAGACACAGAATTTCATGACTCGCCAGGCCAAAATACCAGCCTATTCCGCAGTTACCCTCTCTATTAAGTAATTTTTAAAACAAGTTTGACTTTCCCTAACTCTGCAACCAAAATGAACAAAAGAAGAATTGAATTGTCGATTGAAAACACTGAATAAAAATTACAACCACTACTCTATAGAAATTACATTTATTGGTTGATCTGTGCATCTCTGCTACAATGATAATGGATGTTTTAGACTACTGTTACAGAGTGTCTAACCTCTTCCGGATCACTGATTAGTTCATGTGTTGCTTCAGAAAATAGTAAAACTTTAATGAATAGAAAATACTATAATAAGAATGAATTTATTAGATATAAAGCTATCAAATATTATACAGAACTACGGTATATATCCATTCAATTTATTTTTTATTTTGGAAACACAAATCAAAATAAGGAAAAAATTGTTTTTTTCAAAAGACAGAAATGTATTATATTATGAGTCATTTTAATTGTCATTAGTGAACAAAATCTATTGCAGACTTCCTTAGAGTACATGTATTTCCGATATATTATATTTTATTTTTATCTCTTTGTACTGTCATATCATAATTCAAAAAGGTTTGAACAGATTATAAGATATACAGTATTTAAATCAAAATTCATTTACAAAAAGAGATGTTTTTATTCATTTTTGTTTCAAATAAAAATATAATACAATACAAGATTTCTATTGAAAAAATGGTTTTTCTCTTCTAAGCTAATGCTTAAACAATTTTGGAGAAAAATTTAAAAAGTAAATAAGAAAGTAAATTGTGCAGTTTAAATTTAACAAATTTACATGCTCAATAACATTACTGCATTGAGTTTGTTAATGATTCAAATTTATTTCTAAATGTTAAAAAGATATTTTAAAATTATAAACCGAAACGTTTTTTAATTCAACTAAAAAATTTCTCTCCTATTATAATGAAAACAAAACAAAAAAATATTGAATCTTGAATTTGAATTTTTAAGTTACTTAAATTTACGAATAATTCGTGAATGAAATACTAAGTTATATTTTTATCTCAACTGAAAGAACAATTTTATTGTGGATGTATGTATACAATCGTATAGATTTGAAAAGCACTCCAACACTTACTGTATAACGATTCAATTTTTTCTTTTGAACCTAATACCATTCTATCCAGGGATGCTCAAGTGCAAGGGTCGCCAGGAACGGCCGAGTCAGGGGGTATAGAGAGAGTATTTTGATAAATTATTTCTAGAAATTCAGGAGAAGTATAATTTTTTAAAAACTTGTATAGTTAAGGGGGTATAGTCAAGAACGCCTTCATGTTAATGTTTTGTGTCAATACTTAAGCATTCTTTGCAATACTCTCTCCTAAGTGTCATTAGAGAAATGACGTCTAAAGAAATACAGAATATTCTATAAAATGGACCGATTCTGTTAAATTCTTGCTAAAATAGTCGAATTTCAGTTTAAACTAGTCAACCGACTTCATCCTGTGCCCTCTTTTGGAGCTCTCCTGGTGAAAAATCGTAATAGTGCTTTTGCGTTCTGACCAAATATAGGACTTTTTGGCATCTTTATCCTGGTCATCGCTGATTTTATCAAATAAGTCATCGCTTGAAATATAGAATAAAAAAGAAGAAATAAATGTGATATAATAAATATTATGTAATGTAATTTGAACGTGGTAAAACTATTGCTTTGATAGTAGTTTTATCTTTCTAACAGGCAGGCTATAAAATAATTCATATTGCTAAACGCATAAAAATTATTATAAGCCTAAAAATATAATTAATTGTAAATATTTTATGGATGCAAATTAAACGACAGATAATAATTCAATTTAGCTCTCATTTTCCTGATGTTTATATAATATTATAAACTTATTTATGACTTCCAATATTTTTAAAGAATTAAGAATAGTCAGAATCTAGAAAATCGTTTTAAAAAATAAATAAGAGATAGAATAGATTTTATACGTTCTCAAAATATTCTAATTACCAATGCAAAGTTTATAAACGCATTATTTTTTAAATTTCTATAGAGAATTATTTGAGACATACCCTTCCCCAAAGATGCTCTTTGCATATTATATAAAAATAAATGAATTTATCATTTTGTGACACAAAGTCGGCTTAAGTATATTTTAATTTAAATTTAAAAAATGAACTGAAAATGCTTTATATTTTCTTCTAAAAATAAAAGTTAAATTATTTTATTTATTTTATCGATGGAAATTGTAATATAAGTTTAAAAAATAACAATTATTAATTAAAACTCTTCTTGTTCTTTAATTTAATTTTTTTTAGATAAAATTTTTTTTAGGCAACATAGATTTTAGATAATTTTTATAAATTAAATATAATATATCTATGAAATCTTCAAAAATACCAAATTTGAAATATTTAATTAGTATTCATTTATTTAATGAATTTATTTTAATTATTTGAATAATAAAAATAATTATAAAATCTAGTGATTTTTTATCAGGATACTAAATCCTTTGTATCTCTTATTTTTATAAAAGTTTATTATTTTAGTAAGAATTCAAGGGAATAATGTCATATTCTATGACCAAATAAATCTAGATTTCTCTATAATAAAACTTAATATTAAATACTTTTATTCAGTTTTAAAAGCTCTGGACTTCCAACAGCCAAACGAATGATTTTAATTTTTAAGTACAGTATTTTAAGGGAAAATATTATTTAAAAACATGTTATCGAAGTATTTTTTCATTTCTCATTCAGGATTCAATTTTCCTGATTATATATTTTACAAACTCCAGACAATTTACAGAGTAATTCAAATTCTTATACATTCTTTAATTGTTAAGCACTCGAATGAATTATTGTTTGAATAAATTTTATTATCAAAACTAAATATAATTCATTAATTAGTTTAACTCTAGAAAAACAATTCATCAAATTCTTTACACTAATGGTTAGATTCTATAGCTTTTAATTAGTGTATAATTTTATGATTCAGATCTTGTATTCATAACTTTTTCACAATTCTATTGTTTGTAATTTATTTGTTTCGCGAATAACCATTAAAATGTGTTAAACCAAAACTCAAACTTTCTATACCAGTGAAAGAAATTAAATAACAGTAAGAAAGATGAAGAGAAACTATAACTTAACTAATTCTAACAAAAAAAAAACAACATTTTAAATTTCAAAATCTTGGATTTAAATTCCAAAACTTTATAGACAATTAACGTTGTCTTCAGTTGCCATAAAATCATCGTTTGAATGATGAGTTGGATTTATTTGCTCGCATTTATATTTTTGGAGTACAAATATATACTTTATATATAGATATTATAAGAAACGATAGAATAATTTTTGAGCCCAAGTATTAATAGTGATCTCAAGAAATCTCATTGGAAGCTAAAGACTAAACGAAACAAAAATTGATGCATTCGTTCGTGTTGTGCATCACTATTAATGAAGTTCACTCACTATTAGTGATGACCAGTCAGGGCAGACCTCCTTTTGAGAATATAAGATATAGTAGAGTTGGAGTCAAGAGTATTGAGGAATGTATTCTTTAAGAAAACGATGACCAGAGGTGTAGAGTGGAGTTAAAAATGGATGTGTTGTCCAACTCTTTAACTTTTCCCCAATGCGTATGAAAACTATTACATTAGAATAGTGTTGTCATAGAGAAAGTTTCTAAGAAACTTTCTCGAGAGAAAATTTCTTCTCAAAATCAGAGAAATTTTCTATTTTTGAAAAAATATAAACTTTTAAAATAAAATATTTTTATTTTAAGCAAAAGATGATTGCAATTTATCATTTTTATGAATCAAATCATAAACACCCTATGTTTATGAATTAAAAGTATTGACCTACCAGGGTACTTAAAAGAAAGTATCAATTACGTCATGAATTATTAACCTCTCTATCACTAATATAATGCTGAATTCAATCAAATGTCGCATTCAAATAACAAATTGTTATTATAAAATCATCGCAATGTTATTGTGAATATAATTAATTGTAAAATTAGACCTAAAATGCATAAAAAATATTTAAAATTGAACATTGGAAACGATGTGAATCAATTTTATAATATTTTCTCATCCTAATACATTGATCTACCATAAGAATCAATGATATAATATTTTACAAATCAGCCATTTTGCCTTCTCCTATACCACAGGATATG
>JAQFXN010003491.1:0-10880 GCA_034693365.1 Liacarus xylariae | reverse complement strand
CTAGCTATCTATAAAATTATAAGGATATATACTAAGGCTGGCAATAGGTGTGCAATTTTGGCTGCAAACGGTTGTATGTATTTATATATATATTACATGTAAAATAAAACTTCATTAAACTATCTTTTAATACATGATTCGTTTGGCACCAAATTTTCACAGAATTCAATTTATCTGGCACAAACATGTATTTAAATATTTATCCGGGCTTTATTCATCACTATTAATGAATCATAAGCTTTAAAAGGTTGAATTGAAAATTGACTAATTATTAAATACTATATTGAAAATTATTGAAACAAAACATTATTGATAGACAATAAATGGACAAATAAAAACATGAGGATATCGTTTCCAGAATAAAATGATTCTCCACTGTAGAATTATATTTATAAATTTATAAAAATGATATATAAAAAATTTACAAAATAAAACTGATTTCCTGTCTTACTTTGCGTAAATCTAAATTAATGCAATTATAAATTTATAAAAATCTCAAATGCTAATTAAAGAGTGTCCCATAATTCGTAGCAAAATATTTAAATAGGAATAACTCAAAAACTATTTAAGATAATTAAATGAAATTTTATTTGTATATCAAAGACTATATAAGTAAAGGCTAGAATCAATTGAATGGCGCGAAGACACCTTTGTCTCCTATTAATTTAAGTCTGTCTCATATTCTTCTTAAGTGACTGTGCATGGGTTTTGGCCACATTTTGACTGACATTACGCCGAATTCGTCTAAAACCACATAAACTCTTAGGAGCGTTAGATCTTTTAGAATAAATTACTTTGCAGAGAAACCAGAATCTTTCTATTGGTCGGGCTTGTGGTAGGTTAGGCGCATTTGATTCCTTACTAACAAAATATATACCACTATTCTCAAGTCATTGTTTTACGTCTTTTTGGTAATGAATAGTCGCCAAATTGAGGCAAAAAAGTATTGATTTTGTGTTACTTTTGTATGAATGGCAATAAGCAATTCTTAAGACATTCCTAAAAGTCTTCCTTTTGTTTATATTGATAATCAATTTTTTACCGTATATGATAATTAAATATTGATATTTGGTTAACTTCGACATATGTCAAGTTTAAAGTCACTTTGTTCAGACCCTATCATATCTCTTGATTATCTCATAAAGAATTCGACCCATTTCTATCTGTTCCTCAATGTGTTTAAAAGTCTTTCTTTTCTCAAAATTCACGAAATTTTTACAATTTTGCAAAACATTTTTAGTAATATCTTGTCTTTCGAACAGTGGTTTGGCCAATCTAAGAGATAATTGTCTTAAAGTTATTAATTTTCTAGGCCTCGAATGTTCGATAATCAAATTAAATTGAGCAGATTTGCAACTACAACAATCATTGCTAATGCGCGCACCAGCCTAGTTCATATTTTGCTACGATTTATGGGACACTTTATACTGAATTTTAAGAAATTTTTATAAAAATATGAATCGCAAGCCATTAGTTTTTAAACATATCTGCTCTTATAATTTTAAAAATCATTTTTTAATTTAATGAAATTTCCCCTAGAGATGGTAACAAATTAGTAAAATCGCACAAATGCCCTCGCTAAAATGTATACACTTATGGAGTTCAACCCCACTAACATTCTTTAATTACTTCTTCATAAATATTTGTTCCTACTTAGTTTCATTTTTTCATAATTTGCTTTTATATTTAGGTAATAATATTTAAACTATTAAATAATTAAATATAATTAAATTAGAATAACATTTTGAATTGCCTTATTTACATCCTATAATTAAGGTTTCCAGAAAATTGCCCATGTTGAACTGCCCGCGCTTCAGCCAGATATGCCTCTGATATCAGTCATAAAATAGCAATATTTGATATATATTGTCACTAATATTCTATTAATTTTAATCCCTTAATACTTATTCAAAGCAGTTAAGAAATTAAACTGATTAGTTTACCTTTTTCTTTAACTTTAATAATTGTATTTATGAATAATTTTTCAAATCATTATAGTTAGGAGTTTTCTCTATAAAGTCTTATACGATTAACAGTTAAGATTTGAGTGAAATTTCTGACAGAGATTTCTTTTTACCCTAAAAATCAATAAATTGGAAACCTTACCTATAATGCGCGCATAACTTGAAGAAAAAAGTGAATTAAAGCGTGCGATAGGTATTTATATGCGAAAATTTGAAATTCAATTCTTGCAGCTAAAGGAAATTTATTATTTTATTCGGTCTACATTAGTTATAGTTAACTGTTAATAAGGATATTATAGCCATTTTGAACCAAAAATATTTCCCATTATGTAAGAATAGATAAATCCTCTTAGATTCCAGGTTTATTGATTTGTTTAAAAAACACATACGAGCTCATATTATTGGTCATTCATAAGTTTTCCAAGTTGTTTGAAATTGATTTTCAAATTAGAGTGCGAGATTGTCCTAATGAATTTCCTTTCTTTCCTTTTGGACTTGATTTTCAATTCCTTCCCTTCCCTATTCGATAAGAAAAATTTTCGGTTCCGTCCAATTCCCGTAAAATTGAAATTACATGTTTCTCATATAATTAGATATTTAGTTCAAAGTTATCAATGATTATACAATTTAATTCTTGTCTTCATTTAACTCAAAGTTAAATCTAATAACCTCATTGGTTTTAAATATTTTATTAGTATTTTTTAATGTTTAAAGCAATGGATTAGTACTTATAATTCATGTGTAATTAATATAAGAGAATATTCTTTTTACATTCTGCTGTCCATTTATGGTCTAGTAAAAATAATTTATTAAAGTATTTAATCCATAAAAACTACTTTGTATTTAACCAATAAATATTCTGTGTAGGTATTGATTCTCATAACTTGCATGGCAATTTTTTTCATATTTTGATAACGGAGCCATTAAAGAAAAACTTGATTATTAAATAAATTATTTACTTAATTATACCAGTGTTAATTATTTAGTATATTTGAGCAAACAGTTTTGAAATTTCTAACTGTTCGAAAACGTAGATCACCTGACAACACCTGACAAAATTAATGTCTACAAAAAGTACAATTAAATATATCTTGCTCCAATTGTTATTGTCAAATTGTTATTTATCCAATATTCTATTTTCTATTTCTAATAATGGCATTGAATTTCAAGTGCAAAAGAATTAATTAAGAATTTGATAAAATATAAAAACATATTTGTGTCCTATACTAATTTGTAAGCCAATGTTAAGTTAGTTACAGTTTATAGAAAAGGTTGTATATTTTTGGCTGACATACCTGTTTTTCCAACACCAGTGAAACTGAATTGTTTGATTTCTCAGTAGTAACAGAATAACATGTTTTTAGTTCCTTTCAATCAATTTGAAACTATAATTGATAGTAGTCGTTGGTAAAAATAGTACTGGTGATGACAATTAAGCGATTCCAGAGTTTAAACCACATGATTTAGTAAATATTTAAATCTTATAGACATTGATAAAACCAATAAGTATTTAAAAATTATTTTCCAATTTTTAAATATAATCTCGACCTCAACTCTTGTCTACTCCGCAAGTTAGTAAATTGAGCCGGTCAAAGGTTTTGAATTGCTAGACATTTTACGTCTTCCTTTACATTTAATTATTTGAGAGTTTATTAATTTGTCTTATTTTAAAGAAAAGTAAATATATAACAATATAGAAAGGGGTCTTATGAAAGTTGAAAATTCGTCTTTTATAAATCCTATTAGAAAGAGGTCATAAATCCACACAAGATTCCAATTGGAACTATATTTTTTGCTCTTATGGTTTTTGAGTTATTATTTTTTGAAATTTCGATTTACTGCTACAATAGGCCAAAAATCAGATTTTCAAAAATTTATTTATCTTTCGCCTCCAATAAAAAAATTCTGAAATTTTTATGTATTCTACTTTTAAGGTAAGGATGTTTTTGAGTTGGGTTTAGAAACATGTTCACAAGAATTTCTAGTAAAGTTAAAAATTAATATATATATTGTGATGGAAAAAAACTATAAATACTTTGAAATTCTGCAGATTAAAAATTGATAAAAGATTTTAAGTTTTGAAATTTTTTTAAAATTCAATGTAGTATTTACGAAGTTTGAAATATTCCAATATGAAATGTAACGGTTTAGTTCAGCCAATGGGAAGATATATATAGCAAAGTGAAATTACATATATTGGACTCCCGTCCTGCAGGTATCAGTAACGCGATATCATAACTCAAGTGATTAGAGTGCAATACTTGTAGGCTTTAAGCTCTTTCTTCCATTTTCTCTAAACACACACGCGTGCGTGCACATACCCACAGAGTAATATAGTGTATACTGTAACTTTTTGTAAATATGTACAAAACCTCTTAGGAAAATTAAAATATTATATTCAATAAAGTGATATTGAAAAATGCAGACTATCTACTTTTTGCCATCACAATATATATATCAATTTATAAATTTACCAGAAAGTCTCGTGAACTTTTTTCAAACATAACTCAAAAACATCCTTATCTTATAAGTAGCCTACATAAAAATTTTCAGAATTTTTTGATTGGGAGGATGGGGTTAAATAAATTTTTTAAAATCCGATTTTTGGATTATTTTACATGTAAATTTAAAAAATAATAACTCGAAATCCATAAGAGCAAAAAATATAGTTCCAATTAGAATTTTGTGTGGATTTATGACCTCTTTTTAATAGGATTAATTTTTAACTTTCATAAGACCCCTTTACTTTCAGGTGTATTTGAATTAAATATTGACCTGGATACTATTTATTATTTTAGCAGATACCTCTTATTACTCTCTCTTTGTATTACAATTTCGAAATTTAATTCAATCCGATAATTTGCAATATATGAGCATTTCTTATTTTAACTTGTTTAATCTTGGTTAGTCAGTTTTTGCTAAAACAACTTCATATATAATATTATTCTTTATATGTATTACTCCGTTCAAAGTCATACATTTCTTCTTTTTCTAAATTAAAGCTTTTATTTTGAACTCTCATTAAAAACTATAGTAATTTTAATGTTTTGTTAAGATAATTATTTCTTCAAGATGTATAATTTTAAAACATTCACCCAATTAATTATTAAAATTCATTAAATAATAATAAATAAACCAATAAATATTTCTTAGAAAAATTTAGCAATTATTTTAGAAATCAATGCGTAAAAATTCAATTTATTTTTGATATTATAATATCTAAAATATATATATCTATAATATATTTTATAATATATATATTATAAAATCTATAAAGGAGATGCAGGTATAAATGGTCCACCTGGATTAATTATAGGTCCACCTGGAAAAAGTGTAATTCCAAGTGGAGTAGGTGATGCAGGTTTAAATGGTCCACCTGGATTAACTGTAGGTCCACCTGGAACAAGTGTAATTCCACCTGGAGTAGGTGTTACAGTTATAATTGGTCCACCTGGATTAACCGTAGGTCCACCTGGAAAAAGTGTAATTCCGATTGGTCCACTTGGATTTCTGTGGTGTTTATCATCATCATCTGACCCATGACGACCATGCTTAGCTGTAGCTGAAGCTAAACATTTTATTGAATAAAATATAATTAAATTGATTGTAATAACTCTTAAATGATTACAATCTTTGTACATACCAAAAACCACAGCCACCAAAATTAACATACCAAAACTTGACATTTTCAATGTAATTAAAATTCAACAATTTAAAAATGTTTAGACTAAACTAAATTATTTCACTCTATTTATACGATTAGAAAATAAGATTTGACATGATAAATAGTAATCGAAAGGGAATGGTTTATTTGGGCACCTCAATGATTCATTGCTAATTATAAATGGACATAAATTATATAACTTAAATAAACATCATTAATTCGTTGCCGATTGCTTTGTTAATTACATAATGTAACCTAATTTAATCAAAATATCCATATGATATATTAGGTTATATTAGGTGAACTAGGTTAGGTAAAGTTACATATAACGCAAACTAATCATGTTTAATTTAGTGACATAATTTATGTTACGGTACACAAAGCATGCAATCCACATGAAATTATTGACATTTTAACAAGTTTTGAGTATTAAAATAGATCTATATTAAAATTTTGAAATATTTTATATTTGTAATATAATTAATGTAATTGTTCTTCTTCCAAAAAGTAGATAAAATACAATAGAGTAGAGGTCCAAATCGGATACAAATTTAGTTCTCCGATCCGAACTCAATATTTTTTGTATCCGATCCGATCCGAAAATTTTATCCGAAATGATAAATGGTTCAAAAACATTTTAAGTTACAAAATTACATCAAATCAAAATCAGAGCCACTAAGTAGCAATTTGGTGGTTATCTGAGTTGAAATATGAAATGTTGTGCTATTTTATTATTGTTTTGTAAAATTTTTGACTTATTTCTAAATAATACTAATGGAATATAAAATGTTGACTTTCGGATAAATTCGGATAAGTATTTCACATCCGATTCGATCCGACTTTTTAGAAAGCGATTATGGATCCGATTCGATCTAATCCGACTATTAAAGGCAAAATACGATCCGAGCCAACCCGTTTTGGATCTCTACACAATAGTGCATGTGTATTATCAAATTATAATCAGACAATATTAATAATTGTTTAAAAGTATGGTCAAATTGCAAAATAATTTTATGTCTAGGGTTGGAATCTTTAAATTGTTTTTGTTATTTTTATATACAATAAAGAAATTTAAGATTATTTTTAAAGAATATTTTGTAAAAAAAATATTGATGTTGATTTAGTATATCTAGATTTCAGTGGATGAAAATGGTTGCAAATCACCTATTTAAAAGTTATAATTATTTATAGTTATATGGAAATTGTTTCTAGAATTCACATGATACAATATAGGATGACCTAAAGAGTTTCAGTAGGGAAGTTTTTCAAAGGGAAGTTGAGAAACAGAATGTGACTATTCCTATCAGATAATGCATCAAATTTTATATAAAATCTGAAAAATAAGCTGCTAATGGGGTGTTTCAGGGGGTTTATGGAGGTGTTAACTTTGGGAATATCATCACAAAATGTCATTTTATAGCTAAACCACTTTATGAAATGGAACAATATGTATATATTTGTAAATCTTTTTCAATGACCAGTACAACCATATACTACACGGTTCTGGCCATTACCGTCGGGATCTGGTCGGCGCTGGCCATTTACCGCAGAAGAATGATTAGTATATGACTTGATTTGACTTTATGTTAGCTTTAAAAATATATACATATTGTTACATGTGATTATTTGGTTTAGCAATAAAATAAGATTTAATGCTGATTTTTCTAATGTTCACACCCCCCAAAAACCCCCTGAAACACATCATTAGCAGCTAATTTTTTCAGATCTTGCATAAAATTTGATGCATTATCTGATAGAAATAATCATCTTCTGATACTCAACTTCCCTTTGAAACACATCCCTACTCAGAAATAATTATTTATACGCTTATTGGGTTTCATAATTTAATTACTTCATCAACAAAATTGTGACATTAATAACCTTGGTTAGTGCGGATTAAAAGAGTACAGAGTAGAGTGACCAGGTAAATTTTACCAAGACCGGGACGGGTTAGAAATTTTTATTTCTGTTTCAAATAAGCTCAACTCGTATATCTTTAATATTAATCTTAATGTTTATCAAATTTAAATGATTCAATATATTTCAACGATTTTAATATAATTACATTGTTCTTTATTTAAGATTTAATTTAAATGTGAATGATATTTGAGCTAAAACTAGGAGGTGGATTTACTCGAATAGAAGTATTAAGTGGAGAGTAGTGTAAAATTTTAGATTTTCTTGTTTTAGTAGATGAGTTTTGAGAGATCTATAATAATCGAAACATTTTAAAACTAGTGTTTATACCTTATAAATAATTTATTGGCCATGTAGATATCTGATATGATTTAACAGAAGATTCTGTATAACTTAACTGAAAATTCTCAAATCGGTTTTATATATAGTTGCAATGGGAGAGTCTAAAGTTCTATGAAACTAAAATCTTAAGGGTGAATATTTATGAAAGCAACCAGCTCTCCATATCTCAGTTCTAAAGTTATATATAATATTTCAAATGTTTTTAGCACCAATATATTTTGCTATAATACATATAGAATAAATCTATATTAGGTGAAAATGAGTATAAATATCAAAAAAATTTTAAATCAATCCCGGGATTTTACTACGGGTATATTAAGTAATCTCGTCTTAAAATGTTACAACATTGCAAATATCTTACAATATCATCCTTCAAAAAGGCATCAATGGGTTGTTGCGGCACACCTGAAATTTTGAACAAGGAAGTCAAACCGATCCCACTAACTAGAAGAATAAAAACACTAACTTTTAGTCCGCATTTCCCAATATTGTATAGCTAGTTGATATTTAATTTTTTAAAAATGTAATAATAAATTAATGAAAGCACATGATTTCGACATGTGAAATTATACTCTACGTCATTTGAAAGATTGACATTTTAATTAAGATCAAGTTTTTATTGTGAACAAAACACACTGAAAGTTTTATTTAAAATTTTACTGCCAATTATTAATTATATCCTGTAAAGTGCTTGACCAAGAGCAAGATTTTTTCTTTTATTAAGACTTAATTTATTTGTAAACATCGATTTTCAAATTATGTCATAACTATAAAGAGACTAATGTGCATAAATTAAGTGTCAAGAATGAGCGCCAAATTTAAATGGCGCTCATCACTGATTATATCCATATAGTTGTAATATAAATTTAAGAATTTTAATTAACAATAATTGTTTATAAAGGAAACAGCAATAGTTAGTGGTCAACAAATATCTTGAAAATATAAGTTATGCTTGACACCACCTTACTTACCTAAAATTAACCTAACATATCCATCGCGAGCAGTAGCAAACTAATCATGTTAAATTAGGTAATATGTCATGCATTACGGCAAACAAACTATATATTACCCAAATATCAATTTAGTTGAATTGATTTTATGTTTAGTCAGATTTTTCTACTTAAGGCATATTTGACTAAAATAAAATGAATTTAAAGGTTTAATTATCCTTCGTTATATCTATGAAAATATTAATTATAGAAACTAGGTAAGAGTTTTACCCGTTATTATTTAAATTAAATTAAAAACCGGTTTTACATTATTACGTCAAAATGGCGCCTACGGCGCCATTTTATCCGAGAGAGTTTTATTTATATAATTATTTTATGCCCATTATTATCTGACATTAGATACCCATTATAGTCTGGTATTTATTTTTTATATTATAAAATAGTCATCAATCACTGTCAATGCATAAATCGATCAATTGTTACGTACTATGGTGGAAATATAAAGTGATACACCTATTTACATTCTATATATTATATCCATATTGCAATTCTTAAATTAAAAATATCAAACATGATATTAGTTTTAATATGGCCAGAGTATATTAATTTCAATTTTTGAAATCATTAATTTGAGCAATGAGATGTGGATATAAAGCATAGAATGCAAATACGTGTATCACTTTATAATTCAAAGATAGTACCACTCATTAGTACATACAATGCTATAAAGCTGTGATAGTGTAGAATAATAATAATAACGAACGTGACTATTTATGTAATAACTGTTATTATTATTATTCTACACTATAAATGCTAGCCAACATTTGAAATCGCAGTGAAACGCAGTCAACTGCAGTAAAACACTACAGCAAAATCGACATCTTTTTCTTAATAGAGAAAAATTAGAGTTTTTTCGTTTACGATTCGCTTTATATTATTTCAGTTTATGTGTGACTGATATCCTAATAACAACATTAAATTCAAACTGAGTTATTTATAGAATCACATTATAAAAAATTAATTAATTAAATTTATTTTATATTGAACTTAAGCCTAAGATCACTGATTAATAAAATAAACTGACATAAAGCGAATCACTAACGATAAACTCTATATTCTAGAATTAAAATCATTTTAATTATATCTTATTAAATATAAACTCTCGACCTTATAATAAATCACTTTCTATGTTTCACAGCTAAATATAAATTCAACATGAAAGTTTAATCAATTCAGATGAATGAATAATGTGATCTCTTTGTAAGAAATTGTTTTATTTCAAATTGCTTGATATTACAGTAAAACTCTCAGTAATAGATTACTCAAATCGAATAACTTTAAGCCAAACACTAATAATTTGATCTACTAACCGTAAATTTTCAAAAGATCGAGAGTTATATGTATTTTAGTATAAATATTTTAGACATTTGATTAAAAATTAGATATTAAAAAACCCCGCTTCTATTCACCCGTTCACTTAAATTAAAATTGACAATTTTGTGACCAGATATTCAATTAAGCTGTCGCTTCACAAATTGAACATATTTTCTATTTAAAACTATAAAACTTTAATTCTAAATTAGTTTTCAATATATAAAAAATATACAAATGAGCATTAATTAGTGAAATTTAGCAATTATGTTTAATGCGTAAAAATTCAATTTATTTTTGATATTATAATATTGTAGAGTATAAGGGCATTAGCCCTTATTTCTTCTATTTGTTTTTCCCATATCCGCTGTGCCAGTATAGTTGAATGTACGATACGTCGAACAGTGACTCCAAAGTCAAAACCTGAATCCCTTCCAATAACCTTTATAGTCGGCCAATTGTTATGCACTTGCATTAGTGCTCAGCCAATGACTGCTTACCTGTACCCGTATTAGAGATTAGAGTTCGCTTTTATATAGGGACTCAGACGAGTCTCAGAACACACACAGTTTTTCAGATAGTATTCAGAACACAACACATCGCGATCGGACTGTTCGCAATTCATTTTATTATTTTATATTTTTGTATTACTTTTGGTTTTGGTTTTCGAAT
>JAQFXN010003490.1:0-10882 GCA_034693365.1 Liacarus xylariae | reverse complement strand
AAACTCAGAGAGAAAGATTGCTCACCCAGGGCAGGGGTTCGAACTGACTACTCTGTTGCCTATTAAGCAGAGACATGGCCGTTAGTCCACTCGGCCTTACTCCCAGAGATATACACCCGGGTATTGAGGGTTTAAAACGTTGAGAGGGATATTTTAACTTTTCTTTCATTATTTAAATTTTTCTCCTCTCTATTGCTAAATGCTTCTGGGCATCTGTTTATAGACTTTATATCAACTACAAATTCATCCACATAATATACCTCCTCTTTCCGTACAACAGGCGAAATAAATCCATCCAAAACCCAAACAAAAGAAAAATTTGCCAATTGAATGCCATAAAAGTACACTGATCAGTGGGGCTGAATGGTCTAAACGCCAGAATGTGTTGTGCCAAAAGTAGATGGATGTACACAATAATATGGATAATACCCAGAATATTATTGCTTTAGCCTTGCTTATGTTAACCTCTCTGTGCATCAAAAATCCAAATGCTATTCCTATGAAAAAGCCGGTGCCATAATTGTTAGGGGTGAAATGCCACCACGTGTAGGATTTTGAGACACTGAACAGAACAGTTTCCAAATCCCATATCTGTAGATAGGGTTTCAATTGGAATAGTATTTGTGGTGCAATACTAGCGAACAAACAGATGAGTATTGTTGTTAACGTCGCTATTATGCCATACAATCGATTTTTATAATAAATTATTATAAATATCGGCCCGATTAAGGTTAATTGTAGTAGTGATGATAGGAACCAGGTCGGCGGATTGCACTAGGATAAATGAAATAATAAGTACTATATAATCATTAAGATAAAACATTTAGAAAAACTTATGGACTTGTTAAAAATTAATAAATATTTATTTTTTTAAAATTAGTATAAGTTCTAAAAATTAGGATCTGGCAACAAAGCCTCACTATAAGCATTAATAGCAAGACATAATTATTATAGTTGTGTACTGTAAATGAATAAATAAAATAGATTATATTAAATTATTACTGACAATAGAAGGCTCCGGACCTTGGAATTAAAAATGGTAATTTTTGCAATTCTGAAACTTAAATTGGCCCAAAGGAAGATGTTATGCAAAATTCTAGGGTGTGCTAAAAATTCTAACTATTTTTAGGAGGGGTTTAAAATATAATGTATTACTGCTTATAATTCTTGATAGTAAAAATTTTTCATTCAATTAAAAATTTAAAGTTTCTTAATTTATGATATAAACTTTGCGGAGTATATAAATGAATATAATCTTACTCAATATATTTATTACAGTTTCAGAATTTTTCATTGAAAATTAATAAACTATATTTAAATATTTTAAGTGAATTTATTCCAATACGTTTCGAAATTTATATCATAAAATAAGAAACTGTATATATTTACTTGAATGAAAATTTTATACTATCAAGAATTATAGGCAGTAATACAATATATTTTATACCCCACCTAGAAATGGTTAGAATTTTTAACACATTCTAGAATTTTTCATAACATTTTCTTTTGGGTCAATTTATATTTTAGAATGGAAAAACCCCTATTTTCAATCCCAAGGTCCGGAGTCCTCCATTGTGAAAAATCTTTTTAATTCTAGAAAAATAATTATTAGAAAATTCAAATACAAAAATTAAGATGATTAATAATTTTTTTAATCTATTATAAATATTTTAACAATATATAATTTAACTATATCTTATTTTCTCTATTTCTTTGCTTAATCGATTCCCACTATAGACACTTACTGTAGCAGAAGATAACTATATATTATTGTATTTGTTTTCTCAGCCCTGTTTTCTACATTTTTTAAAAATCACAATATTTATTTTATTATCAACTAGTATGCTTATTTACATAAACAAAAATTTTATAGCAAATCGAGATCCTGATGGGTAGGCAGTTACTTGAACTAGTGCCACTTGAAATACTGTAGTTATGTTTGATTATACTAAGTTAGTTTAAGTTTGGTTAAATGAGATTAGGTTAATTTAGTTCAGATAAGGTTAATTTAAGCTAAGTTAGATTAAGATATGTTACAGTATGTTATATTTTGTTAAGTAAAGTTAATTTAAGTAAGTTAAGTTAAATTATATTAGATTAGGTTATGTTAGGTAATTTTAAGCGGCACAAATTCTAGTGAATTGGATCCGTCATAATGTAATAGTGTGCTAAATCATTTTAAACTATATAATATTGTAATTTTCATGTTTACTCAAATCATTGATAATTATAAAACTGTAAAATTTTACCGATATTTTGATAATTTAATTTAAACAGTGCTGTTAATACTGATTTGGGTTTATTGGGTTCTCAACGACAAGAAGTATAAGTATTTTTTATTAAATATGACTTGCTAATTAAATATGCTATTACATCAGATTTGCCATTAAGCTTGATAACAATTGTCAATTAAGGCAAAATATTCCCATTTATAAGTATACCTTTCTATAATCAGTATGAATAGATAATGATAATATATTCTAAATTAAAAATAAGATTCTAAAAATAAATTTAAAATTTTATTTTATTTTAATTTCAATGTCGAGGTATTAAACAATTTTTAAATCGAAGAAACTTTTTTAAAAAATAAAGTTTTATTTACTAATCGAACTCGTAGATTTTATACAGTTGTATGTTTTTAATTATTTATTCTATAATTAATTTTTAATTTTAATGTTTATTGGTAAAATTCCTAAGTGAGTTTTTTTTAAATTCTAGCAAACATGTTGATATATTTGGTTTAATTTCTTTAGGCCACATTTCAATTTCTAATTAGGTTTTATAAATTGTTTCATGGTCTTTATGTTTTTCCAAGAAACTAAGAACATTTCTATTAATATTCAATTTAAATCCTGCAAAATCATTTAAAATGTAAATTTTAACTTGAAATTTATCTATCATACAATTTAATGTTAGCTAATGATTAATTTAATTGCCATTTGTAATAAGGAAAGTTTCCTTCTAGACATTATTTTTATAACTTAGACAATACATAATTTATACTGCGCAATTATATTAAGCATATATTTACTGATATTTTTTTGAAAAAATATTTCGAAATTTTAACGAGCATGAACAAAACTAACAAGCAAGTAAAATGCAGTGGAATTAACAAAAATGACCTTGCGAGAATTTGTGTGTATTAAAAAATTATTAATTTGCTATATACCTTTTGAATAAAAAATACCCGTGATAAAATAGTCTGAACAGTTTATTCAGGAGAAAAAACGATTATCAAATTTAGATACTGTAAGCAAAAAATTGTTTTTAATTAAATGATTATAAATAGTTATTCATATTTAATCTCCTTGGCCAACCAATGGATGAGTTATATTAAAAGTACTGCCAATATTTTTTTTCTTCGAAATAATTAGTGTTCTTTATATTGAGTGACAAACTAACTTGAAATAATGCATAAGATATAAAATAACGCTCAGTGCAGAACAGGTATAATTCTAGTGCATTATAAGTTAAACATGTCAAAATAGATTCTTTCGCAATGCATTAAATTAATTTTTAAAAATATAGAAATGATAAAATGAAATCTAAAATTCAAATAAACCAGAAATTCTGAAAATTTAAACAACAATTTTAAACTTAAGAAATGCTAAGTAATTATTTACCTTAGAGTTGGCAATAGTTAACTGTTCTTTGAGATCATCCCTAAAGTTATGCACGAAAAACAACATTTTCCACAGATTGGATAGATTTTGGCAGCCTGGTGTCACCCAGCCTACACCAATATCCCAAATTGGACCCGAGCCAGTGTAGGGGAACAAATAGAAGAAGAGAACGGCGCCGAACATCAATATGAAGAATCTGATCCAACGTTGAAATATGAAGTCTATATAATTGAAACGACCCTTTGTTTTCTTTAGCTTTTTCAATACGACAAATGATAATAAAAATCCGCTAAAATTTTAAAAAGGAACAATTACAATTTATAAACTCTTTAAATTCAATGTTTTACTGTACAATAAATTGTTTTCAAAGTATTTTAAAAGTTTTAAAATCATATTGATTTATTTTTGTTAATTCACATGAAACTTAATTAGCTTAAAGTGTTCTAGTTTTTAAGGTTAGATTTATCATAATTAAAAAATTTAATTTCTCTATAATTTCTAATTAGCATGTTAGCTTAATATTTTTGAAATATTCTGGTTCTCATTATATGAAAAGTGCTGATTAAGTAGCAGTTTTGCACTAAAATTTTGCATGTTTAATTTAGAAAAGAAGATTTTATAAAATTTATATTTCTATTTATTTATATTTTTAAATAAGAATTTGAACAATTTCTTAAAACATTAATTATAAGATCAATAGGTGCTAAATATAAAATTTTAAAGCTCATTCTAGTAACTCTATATTGCTAAAACGTCAAGCCAACATTTCTGACAAGCCAACTATCGGAAATCTTGTTCAATTTACAAATAGATAAAGTTGCTGACAAAAACAAATACATAAACTGATCTATTTAAAAAAAAAATTATTTCTTGAATACAAACCTTAATGTGAACAGGGCATCTATAACAAGTGGGTTTCTGACAAAGATATATTCATTGTCCTCGTAAACTTTGTGCATCACCTGGCTAAAAATCTTTTTCAGCCCAATCAGACCTAACGAAGTGGTGTACGTGAATGCGTGACCCGCGTGAACATTGATGATAAAGAGTAGTCTAAATGTGTCGAGAGCTGCGAATTTAGTATTCTTTGCGAACAATTGTCTCGTATTTCTTATTATTGAAAATGATGTCAACAGTTCACTAGGTTTTGCAGCACTTGTTTCGGTACCACTATTACGATTCTCAATAGTTTTAATTGTCTGTGAAATTGGATTTTTGCTATTAATATCAATAACCGATCTTTGAATCGCAAAAATCTCATAAAGTGTACTGGACATTATTAATATTGTTGAAATTGTCAGTAAAGAACTGTAAATAAAAAATAAATGAAATTTAAGTAGATAAAATAAAGTTTAAGACAAATACTATTGTTACTATAAGTGGGTTTATAAATTACTATGTTCAATGCTTTGGTAATTAATATTTAGGTTTAACTGTACAAAATATACTATATTTATAATCTGTAATAATGTAAAAAGGAAACTAACTATAAATAAATAGATTTGTCAAAACAATTTATATTGTTAGCCTTAAATATCGATTTTTAATTAAATGCTATAATTTTTTAATCTATATTTATTGTTTATAGGTTAAATTATGCAAATAATATTTCTTACATTGATACAATCTGATAGTTATCGAAACTTTTCTTTTCATTTTTAACATGACATTGAGGACCGACTTCTAATGGTATTCGCGTTACAGGAAATAACACTGAAATAAAAATTAAAATGATATTTATATTGTTAATCTTGAAACAATATTTAAAGATAGGATATAAATTTTTTAATTAAATCAATTTAAAACTAATGTGCTAATTTCTTATGATTAGTTAATTTATTTTAAAATATACAATTAGCACCAATAAATTAGCTCAATAAATATTAATTTATCAAGGCTAGATATACTAATATTATTAAATATTTATAAATAAAATACTTGTAGTCAATTTATAGTTGATTTTAATTATCAAGGTCTAATAAAACGTTAATAATTATGATAAGTTAAAAGATGATTTAATATTAAGATGAAAAACCAGGTTCTTTACCTAAAATCTGGGAATTCTATGACTAATATAAATAATAAATCTAGTTGGATTGACTAACATTTTAAAATTCCCAAAAACAAATTTAAATAGAATGTAATTGTCAACCTGCAACAATGTTGAATCTGATCAAAAAATTTCTTATTAACATACGTTAATTTTATAAAATGCTTTTGATTTAGAAAATTAACAATCTAGGATTATTGCTATAAAAAATAACCTACTATTCTACCATATCAATTTTTTTGTCTAATCTGGAAATCTGGAAAATTTATCTTTTAAAAATATCAATCATGCAGTAAATATTATAACATGTTAATTCTATTTTATCTTGATTTTTAGATTATTGTAAACTAAAATAATTTGCAATTTCATCATAGATTCTATATTGTTTCAATTAATAAATTAATCATGCTAACTTACATTTATTCAACAGATGCTGAAACTCATGAGCACTACATACAGATGGTATACAAATGCCCAATCGATAGATTGTGCCATTGGATAGATTAAGTGCTTCAATAAAACTACGCACAGTCGCTAGTTTAAATAGCTTATAGTGTTCTAATAGACCTGAGTAGACACCCTTGTCCACCCCAGGTTCATTTTCGTTGTATGAGCCAATTGATGGGAAGGGCATAATCATATTCATCAGACAATATTTGCCATTAATTGGTGTTCTTTCAGCAGAGAATGGACTCTCGATATTAAGACATTCCTCATATTCGCCAAAGTTTGACTGAACACCTTCAGCAAAGCCAGAGGTCAGTGGTCTGCCCATTGAGTCGAGAACTGTAATAAATAACAAAATCACATTATTTATTAATACATTAATTCCGAAATCTTTTACATAAATTAAAAACTGCAAAACTATTATAAATGTAAACTTGATTTTATTAATAGCTGTAAAATATAAAGCTATAGGGATTAGTGAAAATGAGGAACTGATTAATTATATTTTCATATATAAACTTATAGTTTTTACTATTTATTTGAATTTTAGAACTCTAATGTCATAAATATAAAGAATTTAAAATCGAGTACTGGTTGTTTTTCCAGCAATTGCCTGAAAATTCACCAAATGCTATAGAAAGGCGTTGTTATAAAAACACTTCTAAATTATGTAAAATTAAATGATTTCTAATATTCTAAACGTGCTTCTTCTCGTGTTTAAATTCTTGCAGAAATAGTCGAAATCCTGTTAAATTTGGCCTTTTTTCAATTAAATTTTGCAAGAATTTGACGATTGTATAATCCCCTCCCCTGGACTTCTTTTACAAAATTTGGTAAAATTTGGGAAGTCACAGGCCGGAAATCCTCATGGCTTCGCCAAAATTAAATGCCCCATGAGACTTCCTCTTTTTTCCATCCCTGATAATTAATATAATGGAATGTAATGGTAATATTAATAACGATTAACTTTTACTAAAATTACTTCGTCTAATAATTTTGAAATGGATTACAATTTATTAAAAACTTTTGAAATTGATTATTGATTATCCTTGATACCTGTACTATCACATTAAATCTTTCCCTAACATTGAGAATAACTTTCTTAACTAATTTAAATTAAGTATAAATTAAATTTTGTTAAAATAGAAATGTTATTTTTTTTAAATTTATTAAATAGTTTAAATAATTAGAGATGAGCAAAGGCCAGGACCAGGCCGAGGTCCACAGAATTGAACGAGGCCCAGGCTCAGATTGAAAAATAATGGGCCTAGGCCAGGCACAGGCTCAAGGCCAGTACTATCGGTTTCAGGCCTCAGGCAACCAATCCAAGAACACGCAAACTCCGCCTTCAATATTGTATAGCTTCGAACTTGAATATTATACAGAATATGACAGTTTTGAATTTGTACTCAATTAATAAAATACAGTTTATTATTTTACTATAAAATTTAGGCGAAATTTATAAAAGTATTAATTTCAATTCAAATTATAATTGACAGTTTATTAATTTCGAAAGAAAAATAATCAAAAAATTATAAAACTGTAGAACAAAGATTTACAACAAATAAATTCATTTATATTCTCCATTTAAAAATTACAAGCTGTAATTTATAAATTGAATGAATATTCAATAATAACATGTTTTATTGATATTACTCTTTTAACTAATTAGATGTCTCGTCAATCGTTTGTGTGGATAACTTATAGTGTAGCTTTATCCCTGTTTCTAAATTTAAGTTGAAATTTTTCTAGAAGAATAGACAACGATGGTTCCAAGTTTAAAATAAAGATGTTAGATACTTTGATTTATATATTTGTCCCTACGTCCACAGACCCCTGCTTGATCTGTGACAATGACCTTCGCGTATTTATGCAAATCTTTTTATGCAGATCAGTAGTATTAGTCGAATCGAGGCAGACGCTGTGATTGGATGAGAAAAAGTGGGAGTGGAACTGACGCCATCGCCTTACAGTACGAGGTATGTTTTGGGGCTTTCCATAAATTACATCGTGTTTTTTATCTGCGCATTCGTAAGCGTTGACTGTAGGGCGCATCCATTTTGGTACAATTAATCAATTATGACGTAAATTTTTGTATAAAGTACGTGATGTGTATAAATATTACCATATAATTTGAAACAAATTTATTTTATTTTTAATTTGTCTATAAAATACATCAAATATAATTAAATTTTAATAAATTTAGGTTTTTTATTTCTAAACACTTTCATAGCGTATTCAATGTTCTAAGAAATCTTCGTTTGATTGATCAGAGTATTCAATTCAGTCACTTTTTGTTCCGCTTCGAAGACTAGTTTAATGAAGTAATTCAATACAATTTCAATATCTTCGCATTTGCATCCAGTAATGATTACTTTTCCTGTATGATGTGCTGTAAAACTCTTCCTCTCGTATTTAAGTATAAGTCGACAAAATATCTCCATTTCATAAGAGGATGTTTTACCGATATGTAGCAATTGAGGGTAAATTCAGTCGCTTTTTCAGGTCCGCAGCGGCAGTCATATTGCGGAGCAGTACATTGTTTTGTCGTACATCAAATCACAACTCTTCAATTATTCGAGCGATTCTTCTGGCAGTTTAATGTCCATCAAATATTCATTTGGCACCAGTGATTACCATTGATCCCGATTGGAAAATAAGTGCAGTAATACGTGGTTTAGAAAGTCGTAAAACAACTGAATTGAATTTATTATTTTTATACTCACTGTTACACAAATTTTCATTTATTAGTTTTAAATTCAGAGCACAATTTAAATTTGTTGTTAATGTTATGTTTGTTATTTTATACATATTTTTAAAATGCAGTAATTAAATGAAATATAATAAAATAAATTGAATTAAAATCACTCTTCTTCGAAGTTAAGCTCGTCTCCTGCTTGGTAGTGAACGTCTAATGAAATGTTGTCCACTGCGATGTGAGTGATATCGCTTTCAATGTTATCATTTATTCGAAGGTCTTCAAAACTGGTTGAGACGTCAGAATTCATCATTTATTCCAATAATGTAAGAATTGTTGTTTTAAATGATAGCAATCGACGGAATTCATTGATAGACAACTTGAATAGTGAACTCTTATTTTATGTCTTTTTATATATCATATAGCTATCGCCGAAAAACATTTCATTATAAAGCTCTGACCGTCCTCGTGTGTATGTTGCGCTCAGTCTTGTCTATTGAAGTTTATTTGTTAGCCAATAAAACTCGCGGCGATTGAGGTACTGAGTTGATGTCATTCCAGATTTTCTGATTTGAATTGAGAACTCTGATGTCATGATCCGAAGGTGCTCAATCACTCTGAGCTCTGTCAAGTCGTCGTCTGAGAGGACCACATATTGTTTGTTCACAATTTTAGTGAACATATTTAATAACTATTATTTGAAACACTTTTGAGTAGAATTCAATTCAATTTTAAATATACTTTTAATTAAAACGATTTGAAACGTATTTTTTATTTGCACTTATATACTGTTTTTGCACATGTTTCTGCTGTCATCTATTTTATTATTGTGTAGAAATCTGCTTTAATTAGTCTCATGTGGCTCACTCTATTTGACAATTTAGAAATTCCTTTGTGGGAAGCAGACAAAACTACGTCACACATAAATTAATTCATGCAGAAGTTTCTGAGCATGCGCTGAAGTGCGCTATAGTGGGCTGACATTGGGGTACATTTAATCAATTACGTGGTGGAAATATTACATCTTAAAATAATGATGTGGTGTAAAATTTTCTGAGCATGCGCTATAATGCATTATTGTGAACTTACATTTTGGTACTATTAATCAATTACGTCGTATAAATGAGAAGAATACTTCACAAATAAATTAAGTAATGTTCAAGTTTCTGCGCAGGCGTTGAAGTGCGCTATAGTGGGCTGACATTTTGGTACAATTAATGAATTACGTTGTATAAATCAGAAAACTACTTCACACATAAATTACTTAGTGTACAAGTTTCTGCGCAGGCGCATTAATGCATTATAATGAGCTGACATTTTGGTACAATTCATCAATCATGTTGTATAAATCAGATAAATTATTTCATTCATATATTAGGGGATGTGCAAGTTTCTGAGCATGCGCTGTAATGTTCCATAATCAGCTGACATTTTGGTGCAATTAACCAATTACGTCGTGATATCACAAATAACTCTTTCATACATAAATTACGTAGCACTGACGTGAAATCTGTTTTAAGTGGTTTTTGCACTTGTGACTCATTAATTTTAAACCTGGTTTCACATACATGTAAAAAAGAGTATATCTGATTTGTTGACGTACTTGATTAGTGAGTATAAAAAGAACGTTAATTGTTATTTTAATTTATTTAACTTTAATTAAAGTGTTTTTTAATTGACATTTAAATTGTTGTTTTTAATTAAATAATTAAATAAATAAAATGCCAGATTTCTTTCCAATGTCTTCATTTAAATTGAGTGGTATGAATAATTTCAATAAATAAATCACTGTGTTGTGCTGTGGAGCTCTAAATCAAGATTATTGGATTGATATTCGCCTTAACTTCTATGAATCTGTTAAATGTTCCACTCGGATTGGCGTTTTTTTAACTCTAGAAGATTTCACAACACTTCTACCCTACATCAATGCCAGAAGAGAACATTTGTTTAATGGTATCATAAGACAAGTCAAATTCTTCCAAAATGACAAAGCAACGAAGGTATTCACTATATTGCGAATTGTATATAATTGCGGAACTCTTCAAAAGAAAATTACTTAATTAC
>JAQFXN010003489.1:0-10883 GCA_034693365.1 Liacarus xylariae | reverse complement strand
CTTAAATTTATTGTATTTTATCCGCATTTTTCGATTATAAATAAAGACTTATTTGAATCAAACGCTAGTCTACGACATTTGGCGGCATTTGGATTCACTTTAAGAGTCGGTAAACTCTGTTCTTAGCGACAAAACACCTTCAATGGCTAACAAACGGAGCAGACGCCAGTCCACCCCCGCAGGAGACGGACCATCACTTAATATGCAAACACAGGTAACCGCTCTTAACGAAATCAAAGCAGACTTTAAATCTGGACTGAATAACGTGAGAACTGAACTCAGGGCTGAACTCAAAGACATTGAGAATAGACTAACAAATAGTTGCTCCGATACCTCCGCCAGCGGACAACGGGAACCGGAGGGCTCAGCACCACAACCCACTTCGACAGCCGAACAGAGCATACACAGATTTAGGACCGGTGCTGGAAACGCAACCAAAGTCGACGCAAAGTCTTGGATATCACTATTCGAGTGTCTTTCCACTGAACACCCGGACTGTTTAAGAGTCAGGGTTCTCGCCTCTTATGTATCAGAAGACGCACTCACGTGGTATGCCGAAGAAATTGCCACAAAGGCCGGGACAATAACGTGGGTGGAGACCCGGGACCGGTTTCTCGCGAGATACGAAACCACAACCATCGAACCATTGATTGCGCAATGCAACGACGAATGTCCGCCAATGTGAACGTCTATGCGTACGCACAGGAAAAGATGCGTCTCATGAGGACTGTGTTTTCTGACGATAATATGTCGAATATACTGGCGGCTCTCACCGATGGCATGCCCCTGTTATACCAATCCCTGCTCTTTATCGCGCGGCCCAATACATATGACGACTGGCTGCACATCGCGTTGACGATTGAAAACACCAGACGAGGGGAACGGATTCGCGGAGCAAGCACAACGGGTGAGCACTACACTCCAAGACAACCGACGACAGAATAGGGGTGAAGAGCGCTCGCCACCACCTCCAAGTCCGTGTCTCACGTGTTCAAAGAGGGGAATCAAAGGTTCTGAGGCCATGCACTGGCACCGAAAATGTCCTCTCCGCAACACTACTAATACTATTGCCGTCGAGTCTGATTTGGAGACCGGCGAAGACGCCCGCGAGGCTTTAAACTCGCAGGGCGGTTTACACTAAACTTCATTCACATCGATGTCCTCGTAAACGGCCTCAGGACCCGTGCCTTTTAGACACCGGCTCGACGATTAATGTGATGTCGACGGCACGGGCCAATCAACTAAATGTTAACAACAATACGAGGACATCGATAACGGTTGACCACATTGGTGGGACAACTCGAAGTATAGGCCGCATAGACGTACAATTAACGATAGGACAGCAAACGATAGCCACGATTATCCACATGTTCGACACCTTCAAATTCGATTTGTTGATCAGTGTGAGGACAGCCGGTGCGTATGACAAAGATTTCGATCTCAGGACTCTAACGATACGCACACCCGAACAAAAGAATTCGACTAATACTATGACTGAGATAAAGACTGCCGATAAACCGATGTCCGAACTCTTCAACGGGAGGTGGATAGTTGCAAATGACAAGAACGACGTTGGACGCATCACGGGATACAGACATATAATACGAGTACAGAGTGAAGCCGCGCCGATTAGTCTTCGCCACTATAAGCAGTCACCGGCAACGACGGAATTAATTCGTGATTTGATGGAAGAGATATTGACAGCGGGGGTGGTCCGACCATCGACGTCCCATTGGGCTTTCCCAGCACTCGTGGTGAAGAAGAAAGATGGGAACCCGCGGTTCTGTGTCGACTACCGACGACTCAATGCCGTCACCGTTGATGAACACACACCTCTACCCATTATAGAGGATCTAATGCACCGGGTGGGCAACGCACACATATTTTCGTTTTTAGACCTGGCCTGGGGTTATTGGCATGTGCCTTTACATCCCGATTCGATAGAGAAGACATCTTTCGTTACCGCCGAAGAACAGCATGAGTTCGGGGTTTTCCCGTTTGGTCTTAAAAACGCCCCGTCAACATTTCAACGCGTACTCCGCCCTTTCCGCAGGCGTAGAGTGAACAACTACTTGGACGACATAATCCTCTACACCGATACGTATGAACAACTCCGAGAACTCCTTAGTGCTGTCTTCGACGCTCTCGATTCTCCGCTTACGTAAAGATAAGTGTCATTTCTGCGTCACAGAACTCGAATTTCTAGGACACGTAGTATCGCATCGAACAATCAGACCGACGGCCTAAATGATGAGGTCTGTATGCGAGTTTCCGACGCCGACTTGCTCTAAGAACGTTGAAAAGTTTAACTGAATCGCGAACTATTACCGAATATTTGTTAAAGACTTCAGCCAAATCGCCGCACACCAGTACCTATTAGCCCAAAAGAGAATCCCATTCGAGTGAACGGAAGAACATGAGCGGGCTTTCAACGAGCTCAAAACACGTTTGACGAGAGCGCCCATTGTCTCAGCATTCGACCCGAAGAAACCGTGCCGACTACAAACCGACGCCAGTATAGTAGGCCTCAGAGCTATTCTCTCTCAGGTAGGAGACGACGCGCAGGAACACGTAATAGCGTACTACTCTCACAAACTGAAGGACGCCGAGACCCAGTATGCGGCTGCAGAATTGGAATGCTTTGCCGTCGTCTGCGCGGTTAAGTATTTCCACGTGTATCTCGAAGGCACCCATTTCGAGATATATCCCGACTGCGCGGCCGTTAAATGGCTCCTTATGATCAAGGACACAAAGAATCGTCTATTCCGGTGGTCATTCGCTCTCTCGATATATTATTATGAACTACATCACCGGCCGGGGATCACAAATCAAGCAGCAACCGTCCTCTCACGGAACCCGGGTTTGTTACTCGGTGGTTACGAAGAACACAGCGACGACATCGTCTCATATGATATAAGAATGCAATCCGAGACTCGTGACGGTAAGACATACGTAAAGATGCGCTAATAAATACTTACAACTTATCGTTGATCACCACAGCCGGTACGCCTGGGCTCGGGCCAAAAGGGGCAACACAGCCGAGGCCACGATTAAAACACTCGAACAAGCGATCCAGGACTTAGGACAGCCCTCAAAACAACTTATCTGTGATAATGGGACGAACTATCGGTCGAAAAAGTTCAAGGCATACGTCTCACAGCAGAACATTAAAATCACCTACATTTCGACATATCATCCGCAGGCCAATGGGCTCTGTGAGCGAACCAACGGAAAGATTGTTAGACATATTACGCTTAGGCTAATGGATATAACGGGTCTGCGCTGGTCCTTAGTGTTAAACCTTGCTTTAGACAACTATAATCGACTGCCCCACTCAGCAACTGGATATGCACCCGAGGCTCTACACTTCGGACGAGGACTGGCAGACAGTGCAAACATCGACACGATTCGATGGAACGCAACTGAGAAGTCAAGACAACGCCAGATAGAAAGAAAATAAAATTTCGACTGAAAACATGACTCCTCAATTTTCCAAATCGGGGATCTGATCATGGTTCGCATTCCTCACTCACATCCAAAGTGTACTAAGTTTTCCCCGCGTTGGGACGGGCCGTACGAAGTTAGACCCCGAAACATATCGTTTAAGGCGCCGGAGGGTACAAATCACAACAATACTTAGCGTTTTTCCCGAAGAGATCACATCCCACGTTTCTAGGCTGCGGTCATATCACTATAGACACGATTTCGCATCACAACAGGCATTTCAGGCCCCCATGAATTCGGGATGTAATTCATGCTCCGATTCATTTCCCGTTTTGTACTCAAACTGTAAGAAAGACAACGATATCGACGACATTCGTGACTCAAACACACAATGGATAACAACAACGCACCGATCGACTAGAGTAGTCCGTGGAGGCCGTGGCACCGGTGGTCACCGAAGGGCAGTATCACTGGCCACGATATACCCGAAACAGCCCCTATTATGCCACTCCATGGACGGGGCTATTGCCCGAGATTTGGTGCACATGTGGCGAATCGAATAACCACGCCTGGGGTGGGGAGCGCGTACTACTTGAACACCCCTTTCGCTACAGAGGACGAGCAGCGATCGATTGGATACACAACGTCATGGCGGCCGAAAACCTCCCACACATGGGGGTCGATATTCGATCGCACTTTATCTGGATTATTGTGGTCGGGATTACAGCCGCCAACATATGGCTCAACCACCACGACCTCCCGTTCCACGTCCAGTGGGCTATCCTTGAGGTGTAGCCGAAATTTAGAGGCCTGGGAATGGAGTGCGCGCACAGATGTCGACCCTTTTTGTATTGTTTTCGTAAAAACGTTATAATTGTTTTTTTTTGTTTTTCGCTTTCATTGGATTTAATCCTTTTATTTTTGTACCGAAATATTCGGCTTTTCTTTTATACAATTTGTTTCGCATTTTCGTTAATAAATATAATTTAAACCGAAAACCGCTTGAATTCATTACAAATTTAAAGCAGGATTTGCACGTAATTGGACTGAACTAATGCGGACAAAACATATATCGAGTACTAAAACATTTCCCAACGCAAACCCTTAATGTGTGAATTATAATCGTATGTTCCCATTCGAAATTCTGCCATGTTAGCTAGGGAAATATACGCCACAAGATTTACCCTTTAGGTTATGACAACGTTTCTAATTTATCAATCAAAACCCCTCTCATAGGCGGTAATTATAAACATGATGGTTGGTTCTGTCCTGGACCAATGCTGAACTTGCAAACAAATTGCTGATTATTGAATGCAAGAATGGTCAATTTTTTAGACAAATCTAACAATACTCTACAATAATAATGATTAGTGCCCTCTATTTGGCATTTCTGGTCAGAGCCCTGGCGACAGTCGTTTATTGTTTGGGCACCCCTTCACTCGTGACTCTACAGACTTTGATTACATAATAGATGTTTGACGAGAATCACAACTGAGAGCTCAATACACGTGGACTTGAATTCATTTTTTATATTAAATTTCAGTTTTAGTTAAATATTTATAAAATTAAACAAAAATAATAATGAGATTCATTGGAAAGTGTGTTATACTGTGTTTGATATCGACTGTCCTCTCGAGTGATGACGAGAACGAAGTCTTACCCGAAATGACGGTCGAAGTGGTGGACAAAGTGGAGGAATGCAGTCGCCGGTCGGCCAAAGGGGATATGTTGACAATGCACTACAGGGGCTCTCTATTGGACGGAACAGAATTCGACTCCAGGTCTGAATCACTCAACACTTGTAATACTCTATAACTAAATGAATGCCGAATTGTGTTTCAGTTATTCCCGAAGCGAACCCTTTAAGTTCCAGTTAGGGATCGGACAAGTGATCAAAGGCTGGGACCAGGGGTTGCTCGACATGTGCGCCACTGAGAGGAGGAAACTGACGATTCCCTCACATCTGGCGTACGGCGACTCCGGCGCTGGCGATAGGATTCCACCCAAAGCCACACTCGTGTTCGAAGTGGAGTGCATTGGTGTAGAGGACGGACCCACTCCTGTCAATGTGTTCAAAGAGATCGACGCCAACGATGACAATCAGCTCTCGCGCGAAGAGGTATTCAATGAATTAAATCAAATGAAAGCAATAACTGATTGAATGCCTGTCCGTCTGTCTGTTCAGGTGAGCGAATACCTCAAAAAGCAAATGCCAGAAGCGGCCAAAGCCGGGGTCAAAGACCTGCCCGATCAGGACAAGCTGGTGGAGGAGATCTTCCAGCACGAGGACCAGGACAAGAACGGGTTCATTTCGCACACTGAGTTCAGTGGTCCCAAACACGACGAGTTATAACTGACGCACAATTTTAGTTCTAAACCCAATCCTAAGCTTTCATTAATATTTTTCGTTTGATTTGTGATACAATTGATTGTAAGGAGACGTGCCTTTCATATGATTAACCATTTGTTTTGATAAGTGTTTGTTTGTATGTTTGCGTCAATGGTTCCGATGGGCTCTTCAACTCATTAATGTTTGGGATTTTGTATATTTAAAGTTAAAATTATTTGAATGCGTTCTTCAAATTAAAACAAAGTTTTTGTCTCTTTTTTACCATTTTTTTCAAATGAATCGAAAATTAAGTCGTCTTTCCATTAATTAAAAGCAATATTTATATATAATTTAGTTTTTTTTAAAGATCATATTTATATAATTTAAAGTAATTTTTCTTAATTTAAAAAAAGATTAAAAATAGCATTAATTTGATTACAATTGATATATATTTATATATAACAAGTTTTTTTTAATTTGTGAAACAAATTTACAAATGAATTGTACTAAGACTTCAATAAAGACATCAATTTAACGGTGAATTCTAACAGAGTTTAATAATAGTTTTTCTTTTCAATTAAAATATGAAAATATTTGAGTTCATGTGTTATATGAAAATTGATTTTTTATTCATATTTTTGTTGTATTAAAGTTTTTTTTAAAAAATTGATTTAATCTATAATTCATTACATAATCATTAATTAGTCGTCAAATTTGTATGATTTTGATAAAGAGAACCACAAATATAACGCCAATTATAGACTTGTTTTTAAAACAAGAAAAAGTGCGTCAAATCTTAATAACTTTGAACTTTAAAATTATGCAATCATTGGATCTACTATTGAGTTGACCTTTAAATCATAGTTTGTATTAATGGTTAAAATTCGAGTCATATATCGAATGTCTGTTCAAACAAATGAAGCGACGATTTAATGACAATAATTGTCATAAAAACAAACGAAAACACATTTAGCTTTTGTGTCCATTAATTATCATTTTATTAAATTTAGGACAAAATTGGGTTCAAATTCACTAATGACTCAATGCATTCACATTTTCAAGTCCTCCTGCGCTCCTAAGTTGGCGATAGTCTTCTTAATGCGAAGGGCAGTGAGTCGTGCGGCCGCGTTGTGATACCAGCACTCCTTCATTATTTTGGACATTATTCTCAAAGCCTATAAACAAATGTGTATTCAATCAATCGTTTGTTCCAATTATTTAATAATCAAATCAATCAATACTTCACACGATTGCCAACGGTTTGGAATCTGAGGTCGTTGTCGGTCAGTGCACACGACTTTACGCATGTCCTCAATAGTGGGGTCAGAGGGCACCATATCATAGTAGGGCAGTTGATATTCTTCATATATACCTAAAGACAACAACAGTTTGTAAAGCATTGCAATTGTCTTGAATTCAATTCAATGCAAATCAATCAATACCTCCGACATTACAGCGCCGGGAGATCTCCCAAATGCATAGTCCGAACGAATAAATGTCTGCGCGTTTGAAGGAATCGAAATGATGTAAATTAATCGTTTCGTCCAACACTTCCGGAGCTAAATATCGTTTTGTTCCGACTTTATGGTTGGGGGGAATGTCCACCGAATTGGTTGACGAGTCATAGCGTACGGCTAGTCCCAGATCGGCGATAGCACAGGTGCCGTTAGACTTGACCAGAATATTTTTGGATTTCAAATCCCTGTGAGCTATGGCTGGCTTTCCCTGTGTTCCGCATATTTCCATATGCAAGTGCGCCAAACCATTGGCTATAGAAGAGGCCATTTTACACATGCCTGCGGTGTCGACAGTCATTTTACTCAAGTAGTCAAACAGAGATCCGTTTTCATGGAAGTCAGTTATCAGCCAGAGCTGAGTCCACGTGCCGTTGTCTGCAATACAAACCATTGCTTAGAAAACAGTGAAAATAAACCCTTTATAACAAACCCTTATTGTCGGCCGCAATGAACCCCAGAATGTTCTCATTCCTCAACATAACGGTCTGATAGATCTCCACTTCTCTAAACCACGACCTCTCGTCTCGAGAGGAAAATATTTTGACGGCCACTCCCTCTCCCCTCCAACGACCCTTCCATACTTCACCGAATCTTCCCTTTCCTATGATTTCAATCAATTGTATTTGTCGGGCAATACTTCTTTGAACCAAAAGGGGTAGACCTATGTGTGCAATCAAATTAGTCAGACATAATGGCGAATGTAGTCAATCGATAGCATACCTGAACCCGAGCCCGAAGTCGTGTGGTCTAACAGATCTTTGAGTGTTTGTCCGCCCAATTGTGTCGGAATCAAAGGGTCTCTACTGGTTATACTGCCTTCAATGTCGTGAGGAAAGGGAGGTCTGATTTTTCTTCTTTGCCATATTGTGAATGCAATCATAAATATGAAGCACAGGAGACAAATGGGACTGGCGATCAGGAGTGCCGTCTCGACGATACCCAACTGCCGAATCGGATTCGGTTCTAAACGATTCAAAATTGAAACTCATTTTGTTATTCATTTTTGAATAACAATTATTAAAGTTTTAGTGAAAATTAGATAAAAAAAATCAATTAATCAAAAGCAATGAATTGATTGATGAGTGACTCAAATGAAGTGAATTCTAATCTCAAAACATATAAAAACAATTTATAATTCCATTAAATTTGACATTAAATTCGATACAATTGAAGGAATGGGTTATACAGTTATAACATTAATGAGCAAAGTCTAAGAGCAAAGAAAGATGTGAAGGCTTTAGAGTGAGCTTAAGCTAATTAATCATTGATACCTGAACTCGACCAACACATCACACCCGCAGAATCCCCTTTTGGCGCAATTCAAAAATCTTCGTTTAGTTTTAATTCAACACAAATCACAGAATTGAAGCTCGAATGCAATGTATACTATGTTTTACACATTATATGAAAAAATTTCGAAATAAAGCTAATTGTAATTAATTACCACTAATTGTAATCAAGAATTTATATCATTTTTTTCTAAATTATTATATTAACTCAAATTAAAATTTTAGCAAAAATTTAGAGCTTTATTGTATAACATAAATGAGTTCAAAGGAACTAAAATTTTGTTGAAAAATATATGAATTCTTTATTTTTAAAGATCTTAAAATTAGTATTTTTATTCCTCTAATTGTGCCTAAAGTTTTGGTAGGGAATGCAAGGGAAGGGACTTTAATTTAGATTGTAAGAGAATTTTCAATTGGCAGCTGTTTTAGTGATAGAGTGGATGAGGATTTTTATTATTGCGTATTAATTAACGTTTAAATCTTAGTTAAATAAGGACTTAAATGCGATAAATAAATAAAAAACAAATATTAATAGTTATTCTATCGAAAGACAAACCGCAAGACATTATCTAAATTATAAATTCTTGAGATTCGAGCGAAATATTTATTATTATTCAGTCATATCTCACAAAATATCTTTTGAAAACATTGAAGATTTAAAACATTGTCCGAAAAGCAATTCTTAAAATTAGTACAAAAGCGTTAAAATTACAACATATTTGAAGATAATTATGGAGTTATAGAAGTCATTACAATTAAAGTAGTGATAGCACTGATAGCACAGATGTCAATGATTAGAGTAAAGAAAGGAAACATTCATGCATTCAGTTTTGGAAGAAATTGCATAAATTGGTTAACAATTAGTAGATATGAGCGACAATTAGTTGGGGTTTAACGCACTGAAGGGGTGGTCACAAGAAAAACAAGCGCTGCTCAAAGAGAGCACATATGGATTTGATTTGTGGCCAACTTTTGGAGTGTTTAATAACGCAAATACTGTAACAAATATTGTGTTTTGTATGCATGTGTGCGATGAGACCCACCTGTAGTCGTCTCAGGAGGAAGAGTAGGTCGAAGGTCTTTATTACAAAAATCTTTGTGTTGGCAGCAGTGGTGCACTGAGTTTCGATTTACATAGATTTCTGATTTACACCAAAGGGGGTTCTCTGGGGGAAAGATCTTGTCTTTGTCCAGACATCTATTGCACAGTCATGTCATATGCGACACATTTGTGTTTTAATAGTGCATTAATTGTCAATCAATTGGTTTGTCAGCAAATAAGAGAAGAAAATATTTCTATTAATAATTGAAATCAAAACGCTTACCATATTTTGGAGGCGTAAGAGTGGGCTTAAGGTCTGCGTTGCAGTAATCGCTTTCAGTACAACATTTGATGACAAACTTAGTCACTAACGACTCCGAGTGTTGACATATTATTGGATTCTCGGGAGGAAATAAATCGTTTCTGTGGAAGCACCTAATCCAGCACCGGTACAACACATTTATAGCAGTGGTTATAGTGCACATAATCTATACAATACTTTACATTTCTAACTAACTCTGTATTCCATAACTCACTAGTAATTAATCCATAGATCAGAAGATCTATTATTCTTTTCTAATTAATAAATCTTTATTTTATAAATCACTAAAAATGTTTATAAATGAGAATCAAATTAATGTTCATTTCTATTATATTGCAAAATGTTTTGTTTACCAAAATCTTTAAATTCATTCATTGTATTAAAGACTTTGTACTTTCAAATTAATTAATTAAAATTATAAGACTAACTATAATTAAAAGCATTCAAATATAGAGGTATGGCTAATGAAAGTGTGAACGACTTTATTAAAGTTTTAAAGTATGCAAATCAGATAAAATTATAGAAAGTTATATACAAAATAATCATTAAATAATGACTTGAATATAAGCCAAAAACAATTTACCAAACTTTTAAAATGGCCAAGGAAATCATGTCCAAAGTGGAGCATAGTGTTTCGACCTTTTTAAAACTAAGTTATTTTTAATTTTCATCTATTTAAAATCAATTTTAAATATACAACAATAGATTTTTTAGATTTGCCGCTTTGGATTATAGGTTGTGCATTTTAAGAGAGCTAGGATTGTGATCTTATTGGCATCGAAATACTTTAATATGCTTTTTATAACTTACCTTGATACTATGCCCCCAATGAAAGAATTTGGCATCCTTTATTATAATTTAGCATTATCTCCCTTTGCAAATTGCTTTAAAATATTGTTTTATCTTAATTAAGGTTAAATTATACTCTGGGTTATCAAAT
>JAQFXN010003488.1:0-10884 GCA_034693365.1 Liacarus xylariae | reverse complement strand
GAGATATTTGGAGTCATTTATCAATCTATTGCCAGTCAAGGGCTCCACTCCTCTAGAGATGACATACTTATTGTATTCAATGACTATTTCTCTCGTCTCTCCATTAACTCTGTCTCTGAATAGTTTCCACTCATTTCTGTTCCCATAAGAGGACAGACCTATTGATGTAAACATTTATTGAGTATTAATTGTTGGATATATATCAACCTTGGTTAAATAGTTATGTGTTTCATCCCTGTTCAGTGTTTTAGGGCAATTCATTCATTTGCGTGACTTTCGGACCCTTTCGGATAGGGGTTGTGGGTAAGCAAGCACGTTTTGGAGTAATTCATCCTTCAGTTGTTACATCTTGTTCAGTTTGATCACTTAAAGCAAGCGTTAACTTTAGTGAATTCTGAATTCACTTACACAAAACCCCACAAATGGCATAAATAGGCACTTTTCGAAATTTTTTAGGACCCATTTTTTGTTAGGAACGATTTCCAATTATTATAAAAGTTTCTAGAGCACCCGAACCAATTCTATATTGAACTTTAAACGATTCTAAACATTTTAGAATAATGTTTCTAATTTACAAACAAAAAATTCACGATTTGACAGCAATAAAGAAAATTAATTTAAATATTGTGAAATGGATATAATGTATAGAATGTATAATAGGTGTATCACTTTATATTTCCACCACAGAACTCTCTAACCATACTCTAAAAAGATTCTAGCACAAGTTGGCTTGAAATATAAATTTTCAAAGCGCATCCTTAAATATAATATTGTTGGCCCTTCTCTACATTCACTCATCTCTGAAATGGCATAAAGTCTTATAAATTAGTGAATTGACCTGAATTTGCGGGGGGAGTCCTCTCGTCGTCAATGAATGACAATATATTTGGACTACAGGTCAGAACCCATGGAATACCAGACTTGACCACAGATGGAATGTATATATTGTCAATAATTATAATATTCGGGCGAATAGTGTTCAACAAGTCCTCAATTTTCAGATCCAATTGTTTAGTCCTTTCTATTTGTTCTTTAAAAGTTCGGTGAATACTCAGCGCTATATCTAAAGGATTTGAGCCCCGATTATTCATGAATCTCTTGGCCCAGTGTTCGGCCGGTCCTTCATCCGGGTGTCTGTCCTCCTCAGTAAACAATATTTCTTCGATACCATATTTAGACAACTTTCCACTCCATTGTTCATTAACGGCAAAAATAGCCCGGTGTCCACCAGTGATTAGCACCTGTGCTATACCTATAGCTGCGCACACATGTCCGGCCACATCGATCGGAATAAATAAGATTTTCAATTTCTCACTCATCTTAACGTTGATTAAAATTTTGAGCTTATTGTAAAAATTTAGATCTTGATATTCCACTTTCACATTATCTGCACTCCGGGAATATTCTTAGTTTTCAAGTGGAATACAAACTATTTTTCATTACATTTCAAACATTTGCCAGTATTTGGAATAGTCTATTCCTAGTTGTTTGTCATTTAATTTTAAATTTTCTTGCATGCTAGAATACTAATTTAGTTGGATTCATTTTATGAAATGATGGTTTTTTTTGTTGTAATTATCGTATTATTGCGAAAATATACCTCACCATTGTATGTAACCCCCATCTAATTATTTTTTGCATTTTTACAAACAATATTTTCTTTTATAAACTGCGTCCGCATATCAACCCATCGTTTCTAAACAAAGCTATCGCAAGATAGTATAAAATAAAATTTATACCTTGAATATTTGTTAAACAATTAGTTTGACATGAAAATTAAATAAATTTCATTTCTTTTTTTAAATAAGGTTATTAAAAGTAACAATAAAAATGTTTTCAATTCTGCTTGTTTCTATTTTAGGAATAGCATATTGGTAAGTTGTTTGTCTATAATTAAATTTTGTAAGTAATTATTTATGTTTTAAAAGGTTATTAACGAAGAACTTTAGCCATTGGAACAAATTAGGAGTAAAGGGTCCGAAACCGATAGCAATATTCGGCAATTTTCTCGATAGAGTTCTTAATCCTACGGCATATTTAGACGTGAAATATATGAAAACTTTTGGAGATATTTATGGGTAAGAAATGGCCATCCCCTGCTCCAATTGTTAAACTAATTTAACACCATTCAAGATTTTGAAAAAACAATTAAATTTAGGTGGTTTTTTAAATTAAAAAGTTTAATTACTTTAAGCTATCTACAATGTGCCTCTTGGGAAAAGACATATTGATTGAATTGTTAGAGGGTAGATTGGTCACCTATGGTAGGTTAGTAACTAAGCACAGATTTATTAGTATTTTGTTGCACAGTAGGTGACCGAAGAATATAATATGTCTTTTCCAAAAAAAAAAGACTGTTAAACAAAAACTAATTGTATATTATGTCAGAACCAATTTACGTATTTCATGACGTTGTAATACGTTTTTCCTAAAACTTTATTATCGCACACTTAAATCACATAACGTATAGTAATATATGAAATAATAGTCGAGTAAAGCTAAAGCATTCTTTTACATTAATAGATTACTTACTTTAACTTATTTAAACAATGTTTAAAAAAAATTTGTAATTTATAAATTGCATTTTACATAAAGAATTTAAACAAATGTATTCATTTACTAAGTTTTTTTTGTTATATTTTATTCATTATTTTATTTTGTTGCTTTCAAGAATTAACAAATCTATCTACTTCTTTTTTCGATAGCGGAGTTAAAATTTGTAATAAAGAGTTTCTATCAATGACTAAGATTTCATTTAAAACTAATACTTTGCTGCCGTTCACAGATTAACATAAATAATAATAACATTAGGTCAAAACACAATGAGGTTCATCTATTAGCTGTGCAGATTTAAATTGTATTCTCTATACAATGCTCAAGGATGTTCACACTTTTAAATGTCAAGAGCGCGATTTTGGCTTTTCTCGCATTTTTTTGGTGGTTTTCTCCCACTTTTTACAGAAAGTTTAGGGGTATCTCTCCATAGATTAATGTTAACTACAAATTTTATCAGGGAGGGTATTCCGGGCCCTTTCTGGACCCCTTTCTGACTATCTCTGATTTTTGAATTCTAGTATTTAATCGGATTTTTATTAATATCTATATTTCTAACAGAATATTCAATGGAACGGAACCGGTATTAGAAGTGGCGGAACCGGAATTGATTAAACAGATTTTGGTCAAAGATTTCCATTACTTTAGTAATAGAAGTGAATTAAAAACATATCATCCGATCATTGATAAGAATCTGTTCAGTAGTAGAGGTGAGGACTGGAAGCGAATGAGAAGTATTAGCAGTTCTGCGTTCACGAGTGGGAAAATGAAGAAAATGTATGCTTTGGTCAGAAAGTGTTTACAGGACTTATTGGATCACTTGGACGTATTGGCCGACCAGCACAGGGACATCGATGCAAAGCGATTGTATGAGAAGTTCTCACTGGATGTGATCGCCTGCTGTGCTTTCGCTACGGAAACCAATACATACAGTGATCTAAACAATCCGTTTGTAGTGAACTGTAGAAAGATATTTGATATCAAAGCACATAAACTCATTCCGCACTTTATTTTTCCTAAATTTCTCAACAAATTATTTAACATTAAGTCACTGTACGACGAATCGGCCAATCAGTGGATTTTCAACTTAACCCGACATATAGTGCAGAAGCGAAGGAATGGCGAGAAAAACGATGATTTCATTCAGTTATTAATTGATGCGAAGGCTGAGGACAATAATGTTAAGGACAGGAACGATGACTTAGAAGCACATTATGTGAACGAAGGTTAGTTCATAATAGGTATGACAATCGGGAATTATGGCCACAATACCCGCGCTTTCTCCGACGAGTGACCAAAATGCCCCCTTCCCACCCCCACTAACCATTGTGGGAGCATATTTTAACATAAAAAGCATCTTTGGAATATTTTGTTAAATTATTAGAAAAATCAATGAATTTTGTAAAATTGTGTTTGGTTCCGACAGAATTCATCAGAATTTGTATGATTTCTGTTAAATTCTGTTAAAATTGTTGCAGAATTAGTTGGAATCAAGACATTTATAATCTTAATTAAAGTCTGAGCCACACTAATTGTTGATAAAAGGAACAGGTTTATTCAATGAAATTGTCCAAAATAACATTGTTTGTGGTCAAATATTTGTCCTGCTCAATATAATTTATATTTATTGCCTCTTTTATAACACATTTACAGATAATAAACTTTATTTTCGTTAGAATTCTCAAAATACAATATTAAATGAATAATGAATTCATTCAGGTTTAATATCGTTCTAACCCTTCCTATTAATATAATCCTATTCTAAAATAGCTTGGAGGAGTAACGTTATTTTTTCTCGTATCGGGCTCAAATTTTGTAAACGCATAAAGCAAGCTGTAATATGCAAGAATATGTAAAAAATTTCGAAATATTTATTAAAATAAAAAAGTTATTCAGGTTTGAAAGCATGAAAGAAGTAGCATGATAATAACAAGATTAACATAAGATGAGTAGATACTTGATATAAAAAAAATGTTGAAAGTATTTTTGAAATAAGTCATATAACAGAAAAGTTATGTCAAATTGAATATTGTATAAATTCAGTTTTTCACACCTGTACAAAATCCAAATTTTTTATCTATTCTCGTATATTACAGTTTGCTTTATGCGTATACAAAATTTGAGCCGGATACAAAAACAAAAATCGTTAATCCGCCAAGTTCTTTTATGAAAGTATACTTTGGCTTAAATTATAGATTTAATTTTTTTTGTGCATATCTAAGGAGTGGATGAAATCGCAGCCCAAAAGAAAGTACTCAATGGAAACTATGCCAATAAGATATTAACTGAGGATGAAATCCTCGCCCAATCCTATGTAATCCTATTGGCCGGTTTCGAGACATCTGCCTCTACACTGTCCTACGCCTCATATGAATTGGCAGTGAATCCCGAATCACAGGAGAGGCTCTACAATGAGATCATGTCTTCAATTGATTCTAATGGAGAGATCAGTTATGAAAGCCTACAAGAGATGCCTTTTTTAGACGCAGTCATTGCCGAAACACTACGTCTATACCCGCCCTCAATCAGACTCGAGCGTCAAGTCAGTGATGACTACTCATTGGGCGACACAGGGATTAAGCTCTTTAAGGGCCAAATGGTTGAGATTCCTATCTATGCTATACAGAGGTCGGAGAAGTATTACAAAAATCCGGATCAGTTTATTCCACAGAGATTTCTACGAGAAAACCGGCACCAATTGGTTCCGTACACTTATCTGCCCTTTGGCACAGGGCCTCGAAATTGTATTGGTATGCGATTCGGTTTAATGGAAGCAAAATTAGCGCTAACGCACACAGTCATGCGCTACCGATTGTGCAAATGTGAGGAAACAGTCACACCTTTACATTTCCAGAAATTTAAGGTTACGCTATCGGCACAGAGTATAGTCGTGGGAATGGAGAAGAGATGAAATATAGTGTTTGATTTCAGATATATGTGTCCGTCCATCAATTCAGAATCGATCTGCACTAGTCATAATCATTTAGATAAGGCTAATTATTTACACCTAAGGTACTTTTAATTTGCAAGCGAGCTGCAACCTGTCCCATTTGATCCATCTATTTTGCATTTGATTAAGTTATGATTTCTTGTTGATTTTTATTGAATATTTTATTGTAATTGTTATTAAAAACTAATAAATATAAAATGTTCAATAAAGAATCAACAAGCAGTATTCCTATGAAAACTAATTGGATTAAATTAGACAGTTTGCAGCAAGCTTGCAATTTATAAAGTTGTTGTATACTACTTAGTTGTAGGTTTCTATTCTGAATTGATTGATCACAGTTATATACAGTATTTTCAAATTGTATTCTTATAAATTTACAGTGATCCAATTTTTAAAATTATAAGCATGATTTATTTATATTTATTAGTTTGAGTTTTTATATTTTATTAATTATTAACTAATAAAGATTGATAATTTAATGTAATACTAATGTATAATAATTTAAAATATAAAATCCTGTGCACAACACTTACAATATTATATGTAAAATATTTCTACATTACTTTATTTAAATAAATTCAAATTAACTGCCTCACATTCATTAAGAAATTCAATATTTTAGCTTTCATATGTTAGCTATTCAGAGATGGCCATTAAGTTTTTTAATATAGATTAAATTAGCATATTAAAATGAATAGTATATGGGTACAACTGCGATTTCATAATAACGGCCAAGATATACAGCTTAGATCATTCAAAAGAGGACGGACGGTAAGCTTGATTCTTACTCATTAACTTTGAGTTTTTATATCAAAATTAAATTTGAAAAAGTGGCAATTACATTGTTAATCACTAACTAATTGCAATTAACAACTGAGTTGCTTTAATTCTTTCGCAAGCTAAAACAAAATTTTCATTAATTGACACTAATTTAGTTAAAATTTTCAAAATCTTTTTTCGAATTTTAATTTTTACTGTAATTATTTTGAAAACATATTAAATTATTTTCAAAATATACTTGTGAATTCTTATGTAATTAGCTAATTTCTATAGTCGCTTAAATTATTTCGCATACTGTAGATTAAGCTTTAACCGAAAGATTAACATTAATATCAAATAATTCAAAATAAAAAATTTGATACAATGTCTTAATATGAATGACAATATGTTCATTCAAATTAATATTTTGTCTATCGGTCACTGCTTAGTCAAGCATAAAAACTCAAAGCTAATGAGTAAGAATCAAGCTTACCGTCCGTCCTCTTTTGAATGATCTAAGCTGTATAATACCAGATTGCATATATCCCTATAAAAATTTAATTTATTTTTATGCTATCTTAAAGTGTATTCATTTGCCTTTCTTACTAACTTTTAAGTTAATAATATAATTTAAAAGTAAAATTTTTTATGTATCCAAGCATAAAAATAAAATATTTTATCAGATAAAAGAGAACAATTAACAAAAAAATTATTTTCTTATGGGAAGGTTTTTTAGAAATTATCAACTTTACTATCAATTCTACATTTGATAAAAAATATTATATTAAATAATTATTTTAGCGAAAATATATTAAATAAAAATTTATTACATTTTAAAATTTTTTTAATTAATAAATATAACATTTTATTTCCTTATAATATAATACGGTATATATTTATTATGTGTTAATAACTTGCTAATAAATTTTAAGTTTAGAATCTTAACTATGTGATAATTTGATAAGCACATTAAAAATTGTACTACCAGATTCAAATGAATTGCCCAGGGGTAAAAATGTTCTTTCCTAAATCTATAGTATTATCATCCTTGAACCAAGTATTTCTATATGATTTAGGAAAAGACATTCATATCCCTGGGCAATTCACATGAACCTGGTAGTAAATCAGTGACAAATAGAAGAGAACATGTTTTTGCAAGGACTATTTGATTAATTCAAGTTTGCTTATTTAGTAGTAGAAACTACTTTTGCCATTAATAGTTAGATATGTTACACAATTAGTACAATTAATTGATCTATTAAGATTATTATAAAAATAAAGGGTAGTCTTTAAATAAACATTTTTAAAAATTTCTTTGCTTTGAGTTGTGGTAAAATTAATTTTTGAAAACATGACTTTTGGTTTCATTTGATAATAAATCAAATTTTCAATAAATTTTTAATACAGTTGTTAATATTTGATAATTCCACCGGAATTAACAATTACATAATTATATTGTTTTTCATCGTTGAAACTAAATTATGAATTAATTGAATATTTTTATCAATGATATCCCTCAGTTGGCATATCTTTAAGAATAATAATTTTGGTTCAAGGGTTTGCAGTACAACTGATAAAAGGCCGGATGTGGTGGAAACTTTAAAATCTGGACGGCTGTATTTATTTTCTCATGAGAAAGATTTTTAACAATTATCAATTATATTTTTGATAATAGAATAAGAACATATTTCCACTAATTATTTATTGAATAATATATTTTTTTGTCTAATTATTTTATTTTTTAGCGAATTATAAATTTATTTAATGGATATTTATGGTGTGTTAATAACTTGCTATTTGCCATTAAATATAAAGTGTGAGAAAGGTAATGCATTAGTTTTAAGTGCAACGGCATGTTAAAGAAATTATAAATAATGAACAACAAAGCTTCAGTTCCATACATTTTATGGTCAATTCACATGAATTCAGGGAAACTATCATGATTAGTTGATTATGAATGAAATGTTCAAATAAATCTAATATAAAGAATAATTACAAATACAAAATTATTTCCACATTATATTTAATATCATAGCAGGAAGAAAATAATAGGCACTTTCTTTCTATGTTAAACAATAAAGTGGCACATTATTGTCTTTTTGATTCATAGATACATTATAAGTCCATTCAAATACTTTATTCTAAATAACAATAAACTAACCATGCACATTGTATATTAATATCTATTTAAATGTACTAATTATAAGAATTTAGTATTAATTTGCTTTATTTTTATATTCAGCCTAAAATGACCAACATAATCCAGTTTTTTTAATTTATTATCATGCTTTGTTAAAGTATATTCACTGTTGATAATAGAATTAAAAATATAATGTATCCGGTCTTATAATAAAAATATTTATCAGATAGAAAAGTGTCAATTAAAAACAATTATTTTCTCATGTGAAATTGTTTAAAAATTATCAATTATATATTCTATTTTTTGCTAATTGAATAAAAAATATATTCTCATTCATTATATTTTGTAAATTATCTTTATTTTTATAGCAAATGATAAATTAATATAATTGTTTTTTTATTGTGTGCTAATTAGTTGCTATTTGTCATTAAATTTAATGTTTGAGAAAGATAATGATTTAATTTGAGAGCAATGACATATTAATAGCTAAAGCAATAGTAATAATAGACAAGTTAACTTTCTAAATTTTCTATATGCTTTTTGGTCAATTTATATTTGCCATCTTTACAGGGAAACAATCATGATTAGTTAGTGATGCATCTTGAGTAATAGACTATAGAGTCGATTTATAGATTAATAGTTTCGTTAAAAGGGGGTTTAGCTCTACGTTATTTATGGATGAAAATGCGTGCGTGTACTTGGTGGTACTGTAGTTAGAAAACATAGATATAAATGGATGATTTGTGATAAAACATAAATGGCGGTGGAATAGTATGGAAATGGAATCGATTGGAAACATTTATAAATAAAAATGGAATATTTTTTAAGTGGATATGGATTGGAATAGAGGGAAAGGCATTTAAGAAATCGGTCGGTCTCATAATAGCATGATTAGTTCTGGAAAGAGGAGAAGAAATTTTGTAATAATAGAGACGAACATACTATTAAAGAATTTTTATTGTAATGTCAATGAATGACTCACTTTTGCTTTCAAACTATTATTTAGTTGTCGTTCACATATTATTCAAATATAAAAACATTGAGCCAATACACTAATAGGTTGTATACTATGTGTGCAGAAATAAATTATTTTAGTAATGAGTTTATAATTTAGTTGATATTCATTTGATAAATGACCGATTCATTAGATTTCATAGCTGTGCTTTACCATTAGGCTCAGAATAACAAAAGTTATAAAGTTACATTAAATAAAAGTAAATAATTTCATTGTTCCAAATAGTTTGAAATGTTTGTTTAAATCTAACCAAAATTGCATTTTTATCCTGTTTCAATTATCTTTAATAAGTTTTAATATCGTTTTTATTCTAAATTCATAACTATAATTACAATTAAAAAATTGCTGCTTTCTTTGAATCTAAGTAAATAATTTTATTAAAAATTAACAATGTTTGATTTGTGAATTCACCATTATCATTTAGATTTTCCAATATCTAGAACTCGTGATTTGTACATTTTTCCCAATATAATTACAGTAAAATCTTAAAAAAAATTTAGAACATTCTAGATATTCTCCATCGATTAATTTTTATCTAGATCACATTACATTAGCTTACAAAAGTGGGAAATCCATATGAAATTGTGAACTATAAGATTTTTAGATAAGAATATTCAGAACTCATGATCAGCAATTATGTTTTTCGGAGATTTTGAAAATACCAGGGCTTTTATTACTGGATAATATATTTTAATAACTAATGGATTCCGAGTATTAAACCAGGTTTTTTGCAAAATCTTAGAAAAATAAAATTGCAGACATGAGTTCTATATATTGGAAATTCCAAATGATTATGTGGAATATAAGTTTTATACAAAATTAATTCTGGTAAAATCCTAAAATTCATTTCGAACATTCTAGATGCTTTTAATTTTAAAATAGTTATTATTTTGGATTAAACCACAAGTCATGAGTTTCAAATATGGGAAAATTCATTTTATTGCATTTAAAGCTAAAGTAATAATAGACAAGTTTATATTCTAAGCTTTCAGTTCTATGGGCTTTTTGGTTATTTTATATTTGTAAATTTTACAGGGAAACTATCATGATTAGTTTTGATTAAAATGTTATAATAAAATTAATATCAAAAATAATTACTAACACACTATTTCCATTGATTATTATTACTAATCACTAGTTAACCTCTGTCCTTTTATTTCTGCAAACAGTCTAAAATCTTTAGTTGAATGTCGAAATATTGCTCAAAAGTAAATTCGTTTAATAAACAAAATAAGTACCAAAATATCATTGAAGTAGCTTGTGCATTTTCGTAAAATTGAATTACTTTAAATTGTCTATAATTCATCATGCAAGGTGGATGATAAATTACTTATTTTAGACACATTAAATTAGAATAAGTAAAATACAAACATCTGGACAGTCACATAAAGGCTTTATATTGTGTAAAGAGAAAGCATCTAGATTAACATTATAAATAATAAAACACTTGTAAATATACTTTAACAG
>JAQFXN010003487.1:0-10885 GCA_034693365.1 Liacarus xylariae | reverse complement strand
ATTAATTGACTAATAATTAAATTATGAAAGAATTAAAACCTTTTAACTTCATTCCAAACTTAATTCTCTAATTTGCGCACTTCTTTAATTGTAAGCAATTTTTAAGCAATTTTTTTCTCAACATTACCAATAAATAAACCTCGGATAAAAAAGCAAAATAAACTTGTAATTGTTTGGTCGAGGTGGATTTAATAATGAATTTCTGTGCGTGAATGCTATCTAATGAAATAGAATTCGATGTGCAGTTAACACAATTTTTAACTCATTATAACTGAGATTGTAATTGATTATAAATGTATTGATAAAAACATCCAAAACTTTTGACAAGTTTTTACAAATTCAGTGGAGTAATAGAATATCAATTGAGTAATAGAAATTGTTCTTTGAAAACATTGTATAGTTATTCAAAGTTTAATAGTATAAGTATTGCATAAATTAAAATTTACTTAAAAAAATGTATTTTTGATTTATTTATAACTGTGTTAACTGCAAATTTCATTAGACAGCATTCGCGCACATAAAGTCATTATTAAATCAACCTCGAGCAAACAATTACAAGTTTATTTTGCTTTTTTATCCGAGGTGTAATCATTACATGTAATTGTTGTTCTCATTAGGTTTTATGGATTAGTTTTAGTGCTAATTTCAAAAACTAACTCTATTAGTAAGACTTCGCGAGAATAACAATTAAAATAATTTATATATTCCTTCAAATCTTATTCCAATTATTTCTCTTAAGATTAAACAGATTTTAAATCCAATACTAAGAATGAATTCAATCTCATTGTCTGTTATTTTGTTGATTTGGCCAATAGTTTCATCTGAAGATTCGAGTCTCTGTTCTGACACTTATATCTATGCCGCGGATCGTTTACCCAACGATACTTATAGAGTCTATAGGGGCAACTATTACTGGGAACTGTCAGATCTGCCCAACAAAGTGGCCAAAGTGAGCCAACCCTATAGAGTGCGCTACAAATATATGGCACCGATTACTGCGGACACGAAACTGTATACTGTGATCGGCGGTAATACAGAGGGAACGACCTATAAGTTCGTCAAAGAGAGGCGCTGGAGATACAATAAGAATGGCGGACACGCAGAGGGGGGTAATGATGGCGAAACGTGGACTGGATTCCCAACCGGAGGCTTCAGTGCAGTCTATTGTGACGGCGATATGTTTGGAAAGGGGTTTCCTTTGGTTATAGCCTTTGGCCAAATAGATCAGGACAGGGTCTTCTATTTCAATAACAAAAATCTTGCGATGACACGCATTGGTCCGGCGGAGGGAACGGTGGGCGGAAATTTCGGGGAGAAGTTCCCGTCCAATATCACGGCTGCGTTTGCTTTCAAAACCAATGACCCAAAGGCCCAATATTTTGTTTATCTCTTTAGAAAAGATAAATATTGTTATCGACCGATCACTGGAGAAGATGGATGTCTGCAATGGCGCGACAATAAAGAACTGTTTGGTTGTTATGGTAAGTCATCGAAAGTCATATAAACTTTTGTCTAATCATTGTTTCAATTGATTAATAGCCGCGAATACAAACAGTGAAACACAAACCCAAACCCAAACCGAACAAACGACAGGAGAATCCGTTATTCAGTCCAATCTCACCCTTTCCCACATAACATCTAAGAGGACAACTCCAACACCTGGAGGAATAGAGGCCGGAATAACGACGGGAGGAAACCCCTCTGATTTTTGTGGCCAAAGCTTTGTTCTATTTTTATCTTCAATTTATATATTATTAAAATTTTTGATTTAATTAATTTTATTTTTCAATATATTTCTATAGAATTTCTAAATTATGTTTTTTTGTGTAAAACTTGAATAATATTTTTTTCGAATTTATATTTTGTATCGAATTTTTTTTATTCATTTGAAGAAAATATTTTAATTTTTTGATATTTAAATAAAACTGAAAATTGATTTTAATCTTTTGTATTATTTTTTACAAATTGATGACAATTTTGTTGATTGTATTAAGACTTGCATTACATGTTAGGTCTTATTTATATTATTTAAGTTCAAAATTAATTTAATATAATTTATTTCTTGATTTATTTAGAATTTTCAGATCTATTTTAAATCAAAATTTCTATTTCAATCAATGTATTCCATTCTTTGGGTCAATTAATTTCTATTCAATAGTGTCTCGATTTCATGAAATGTATTCTTTGAGAGTAATAAACTCGTTGTGAATAATAATATCCATTCATTGAATTATTTATTGATTTAGTTTTTTTTTGTGGGAAAATAGTAGAACCGATTAGATTTGACTGTACTTGATACTCTCACCATAAGAAACTTTAGTTATAAACCTTTATTTGTTGTACTACACTTTGAGATACTTTTTCTTGTGAAGTTATTTTTTTGTAATTTTAGTTTTTTTCTGAGAATTATTAATTTTATTGATTATTTAGTTTATAATTTTGAATTATTTGTATTTTACAGATACAGTAATCAAAACATATTTGTTAATTTACAGTTTTGTAGCACATAATTACTTAAAGAAGATCAAGTTTTATTTTTTTAACAAGAGAGCATATAAAGACAAATAAAGCAAGGATGAACAGATTGGGGTATGGTGAAACCACCCGTTTCTAGACAAGATATAGCCAAAATAATTAATTAAGGGTACTTCCAACCTAATTCAAGATGGGCAAACTTTTGCCATTTTTGCTAAAATTTTTGGGTATTTGTCCAAAGACACAATGTTAAACAAATTCTCGATTGGGGGAAAGTAATTCGAACTGTACCTCCATCTGCGCATCCCTATAATAAAGATAAAACTAGATTTTCATAAGCATATGATTTTATAAAAGTAAGGATGATTTTATTGTTTTTGTAAGAAGATTCGAAAGATAGTTTAATAAAATTTTATCAAATCTACAGTAGAAGTACTGGAAATTTGATCATATTTTGTTGAACATGCTGTAACTGAATTTTCTGACTTGCATTAACAAAGGCAGTATTCCTTCCTCATCCCTGACTAAATGACCTCAAAGATTTCATAATTGCACATTTTAAACGAGAAAGAAGAGAGCATTCAATCATAAAGACTTTAGTCCTTCAAGTGAGCATTGTGTTAGAAATGAATGTGGGTACAAATTTCTAAAAATATGATTTGACCACAGGTAAAATAATTACAATAGGTTTGATTCAATTCCTTCTTATAAGAGTTGACTGACTTTCAAGTAAGAAAATTATATTATTTTGATTCCTTAGTTTTCAAAAGCTTTTTGAGAAATATTTCTTCAAATATTATATTGTATTTAAAATGTTATAAAATGAAGTGAAATCCTTTTGATTTGTTTAGCAACGAAACTCTTATAAAATGTACAGATGTATTGAAAGATGTTGTAAAAGATCGATACGACGACAAAAATTCTCATTCTTTTTACAATATATACCAGAAGTTACTTCACTTTAATATACCATTATTTAATAGAAAATAAGTTCTTTCTTAAAATATTTCTACTAAATATCGACAATCTATTCGAGTGTAAAAAATATTTTTCAAACTAGAGATTATATATAGATATAACGCAGACTTGGTGGTTTTAGAGGTGTACTTTGTAAATAGAATAAATTGAATAAATAATTTTTGCAAAACCGAATTTTTGGATTTAAAGCTTTACTGCTATTAATTCTACAGAAAATCATGAAATGTCCTCAATTTTATCATAAGTTTTATCTATGAAAGGCATAAAATTTTAACAAATATTGCCAACTCTTTTGTTTTTTTATATTATATAAACCTAAATATAAATATCCGTTAATTAGATTAGAGTTATTTCCGCTTTCAATAAAATGATTTCAATTACATAAAAAGTTGTTCTTAACTTTTAGACAATATCTTTACAAAACATTTAATTATATACTTTGTTTCCTAAATTCACTTACTTTCAAACATATCTCAAATAATAAGTCATTTAATTAAAAATATTTTATAAGTGAATTGATTTTAAGTTAGACAAACAGTTATAATGAATTCATTCATATCAACGTTTAGTTAAAGTGAAACTACAGATACAGATATCTAATTAGTTGTGTTCAATAAACTATTATTGGTATAAACCAATTGATGTACTCTATAATTACAGCACAATTATTAGAGCATATTTTGTAGTAATTTATTCTATAATAATAATAATAAAATGTTTATTAAAGATATAAAAATGAGTTCACAATAGAATATAAAGTGAAAACTTTAAGTTAATTAAATAAAACAATAAAATAATAAATATAATCATTTCTCTAATAAAATCATTGCTTCCTATAAATAGAGTACAAAATTATATAATAACTTAATTTTTTGGCTTTTAATTTACTAAATTATAGGATTTGATAGAACTTTGTTTCAATTTATTTGATAACAATTATTTTGATTCAATTTGAAATGAAAAATAAATTGTTTTCAAGCTATAGAAAAGTGAGAGGAAATCCCGGTTCGCCTGAACGCATGACTTGTGTTTACAGTACAGTATATGAGGATTCTTTCAATATATACTCTGTATATAAATATATGAAAGTTTTCAGCCTTTTTTCTGATTTGTTCGGCTGAGAAATTCGAAATCGATGTCAATTTATCCGTTGATTCGAGTATATTAAGTGGTCATTGACAGCACCACCGAAAATGATGTCATATATCATACATAAAAATCATACAATCAGTTTCGACAAACATTTTTTGATAGTATATGTAATTCAATCTTCGGATGAAACCTAAAGCCTGGACTTAAAAATAAGTAGTTTTTTGGAAAATGAAGACATGGAAGTAATAGAATAGGGAATTTGGAAAAAAGCATTAACAGGAAAAACATTATTGAAAATCACAAGAAAAATATAATAATAAAAAATAAATCTTATTTATGAAAAGAAATATTTTTTTGATTACATTTCCACAATTCTTCTAATGACTTATAGTCCATAAAAATAATTCTGTTTTGCAGATCTATTTTCAGATCCAATTGTATGAATTGTATGAATAAAATATAAAGAGAGACAATTTTTTTGTGGAAAAATATAGGAAATATTTTATTGGAAGATCTGATTTGATTTAGCTTTTCATTCAAGTCATGCATAACTACTTCTCTTACATTTCAAATTCATTTTTTTGTAATTTTATTGTGGCGTCAAATAGAAGGGAAAACTGTATATCGATTAAAAACATGTTCTTTTGAATTTCAATCATGTTTGTCACCGAATCAATTCAAATAAAAGAATATGAAATTTTCTCATATTCTTTCGATTTTGTCGCACAAATATTTTAAGTTTGAATTTGTATTGAGAATTATTTGAATAAAAATAATATAAAACAAACAGATCTTTCTTTGAAATTCTTTTGCAATGTAATAGTATAATAAAAGTAGCCTTTTATTAAACTATCAAGATAGTTTATTTAATTGGCTATTTTTAGAATTTACTTTAAATGTAGAATTTTATTTCAAACTAACATACAATTTGTCGATATTTGGAAAAACATGAAAAATGAAAATTATTAGAAAGCGAAAAATAATTAAAGAAAAGTGTCACAGATTAGATTAGTTACTGTTCGATTTTTATAATTATTATGTATACTTCTGTAGAAAATGGGGTTGAGGTACATCAACTCACTGAGAATAATTTTTTTAACCAACTTAAAATATATTTCTGACATCATTTATCGATTAATACAAATAAATGCTTTTAAGATAAATTGCATTTTTACAAACAATTAAACATTTTCAGGTGCTTTTGTTTCAAATATTTTATATCTCTTGTATAAATAAAATATTAAAAAAAAAATTTCAAATGACATACAATTGCAGGTAAAATATAGAAAAAGTATTTTAAAATCAATTTAACATTTTTTAAACAAGTTTAAAACAGAAAAAAATTCGTTTAATCTAAAATAATCATCTCGATATAATTCTAATTCAATTTTCACTATTCGATTAGAAGAATCGATAGGCGAGAGACGAAAAATATTAGTAAGAAAAAAATTAATTGATTTTTTAAAATCAAAATTGTTATATAAAAAAGAAAGTTTAGTAAACTTAATGAGATTATATTAATTGCTCTATAATTTTAACCAAACATTAAGCGAAAAAAAACTGAGAGTCAATGAAATTAGTCTTTGACTGTCTGTTTGTGATCAGACGACTGTGTATTGGATTTCACTATTATTTCATTAGAGAAAAACTTTCGTGCGATACTGAGTTAGAGGAAGCATAACATCGTTCAAAAACGATACGCTTTGATTAGCACAACAAATAATAATAAACAAAATGCATACAAAAAATCTTTTTACACACACAATAACTCATTTCCCAAATAGGTATATAACAAACAGTTTTATATATATTTGTTAAAATGATTTAAGACTTGAAGAACTATTTCTTATTATATTTTTTGGTATTTCTCTGTATTCACGCATCAATTGTTTCTCATATAGTATATGAGTTTTATATGTAATACGAATTTTTTTGTGTTAATTTCTTTTCTTCTTCTTTTTTTCTCGCTTTATTTAATTTATAAAAACTAGTTATGGATTCTTTGAATGAGAAAATAATAAGTGAAAAGTTGAAAATTGTCTTTTTGTTGCTGACAAATGTTGGTCTCTGTTTAAAATATATCTAAAGTTTTCATTTCATTATATTTCATAAGTCGTGTGCAATTCGGTTGACTTAATGCCACTCATCAATGCATACCTAAAGCATACAGTTTTGCATTTATTGATAATTCATTTACTAATTCATTAATTTCTGGGCGAATGCATCGACTCTTTGAACATTCAATAAGTGTTAAAAAGTTTTTCGACGCAGTTATTCATTAGTTATTGCAATGAATTAATAATATCAATGCGACTCAATTCGAAAAAGTTATCAAGTTTATTTTTATTAAAATGTATTTTTCATTTCTGTGTAAATTATATATCCATTTAATTAGTGTTTTGACTGTTTTTGGACACGAATTCTCTCAACAGAATCCATACAATCGAAGAATACCACCAAATAGTGAAGCGATTCATAAACAACAAAATGCAATGTTTTCAGGAAGAGCTCACTCGAGACCTAAAACAATTGGATTTGAAAGTGCAGTTCAAAAGTCACTGGAGAATAGGTCTCCCTTAAGAGAAACGACAGCACATCCCAGAGAACAAATGCCATATCAGAGCAATGATCGTCACATGAGAACCACTAATTCGCGACAACAACTAATTCCAGTCCACACACAGGGAAGACAACACAATACTGTGAGAAGTACACAACAAATGCAAATTCATTTGCCTCCCAAATACCAACAAAACTCATTTACACCCAAAAGTACACGACATCCGGAAATAGTAGACAATTCTAGAAATTTTAGAATACAATCGCCAATCAATAGCGAAGAAGAGTTCAATGGATTGCAAAATATAGACAATTCTGAACTTCAAAATAACTTTAAGAATAATAATAATAATAATAATAATAAAAATAATAACTTTAGACAATTTCGAAACAGCATTAGAGATATGAATCCAAGAAATATGGGTTTAAGCTATAATAGAAATGAAGACCCAATACAACAAATGTCTCGAACACATCGGCCGCGAAATATTGAAGAAGAAAATCCACAACAAATCTTTCGAAACACTAATGTTAGACCAAATCCAAGTGCGTTAGGAATGAAAATGGTTTTGCCTAAAAATCAAGAGGAGTCGAGAGTACAGGGATTTGAAAGCTTTGCGTCAAATATAAATCACGTGGAAAATGATAAAACTTATCCTAAATTTGAACAAAGATTTGTGCAAAATATACGACAATTTCCAACTCATCCACCCATAGCTGAACCACCAGAAGAGCAAAGAGAAGAGCCGTCAGAAGACTATCCAAATGCACCCGAAAATGAAGCCGAATATCAACGACATCTCAATTTATTTCCGCCGACACCTGAAGAAGAGGTAAGAAAGTTCAGTCCACAGAATCCACAGAACAAAGAGATGATTGAGAAACAGATAAAACAACAACAGCAACAAAATCTACAACAAATCCCAAAATATTTTCGCAATCATTTCAAACAATCAGATCCAATGCAGTACTACTCCAAACAGAACCAACAAAACCAGAATCAAAACGAAGGCAATCACCAGAATATTCAAAACTATCCGCAACACAACACTCAACACCATATGAGTGAAGACCAGCCCAACGCTCCCTTTGAATCGATAAGTGTTGGGCCCATTCTAAACACATTCCATGGGGAAAGGGATCCCAATCCAAATGAATTCCAGTCTCAGAGAAATCATATAAACAAACAAACGAATCGATTCGAGCCTTTCAATGGAAATAATGGAAATGATTTGCAGAGACAGACCAACACTAAACCCACACAAAGACCAATCATAACGGGTCGACCGCTAACTAAGGAAATACATATTATAAGAGAAATCACAGAAATCTCGCCCTCAGATGATGAACACGCAGATGACCGACACTTTGACCCCTCGCCTATAGTCACCCCATCCCCACCCGATCCGCCCAAAGTGTTTGAACTGCCCTATGATTTGAAGGAAACGATTAAAGAGGATTTCAAGGATGACGACGATAAAAAGGAAAGGGAGGACAAGCAGAAGAAAATAGATAAAAAGAATTCAGATTTGGGTAAAGAAGACAACTTTTATGACGAAGAAGACGATGAGTTCAAGATAACAACTACTACAGAGAAACCAAAAGATATGGACAGGGATGAGGAAGAGAGCGATAAAAGGGATAAATCAAAGTTCGAAAAGGAAGTGGATTTGAGCGCCGATGAGTTGGAAAAGTACTTCGATATAGAATTCGCCGGAGAGAATGAAAAGGACGAGGAGGCACAGAAGAAACTGGTGTTCGACGACGAGGCCAAGGAGTCAGAACTAAAGGTGTCTAAGAAAGAGAAGGACGACGACGACAAGGATGACGCGGACCCGGAGGCCGATTACAAGACATCGACAGACTTTCTCAAAAATCACGACGACTTCCTCTCAAAGATTGAAAAAGAAAACGAAAGGTTTAGAAAAAGAACTGAAGACAAAGTGACGGAAGAGAAAGAGGAAGACGAGAGTGAGAAAGACAATGAGACGGAACAAACAAAGACAGAGAAGGACGAGGCGGAGAAGGAATTGGACGGAGAAAGTGAGAAGAAAGACACCGAAGAAGAGACGGAGGATAACAAACTAAGTGACCAAAAGACCAATAAAGAGGAGAATAGCAATGAAGAGGAAGAGAACAAAGATTCCAATGAAGAATCCAAAGATAAGACCACAACTGAAACAGAAGGAGAAGATGAGGACGAAAGTGAGTCAAAGGAAGTGACCGAAAAAGAGGGCAAAAGTGATGATAAAAATGAAGAAAATCAGAAAAATGAGGACAAAAAGGAAAGTGAAGAACAAGAAGAGGAGACCGAAGAAGAGGAAGAAACTGATAAACAGAAGAGCGATAATACAGAAAGCAGTGAAACAAATAAGTCAAACGAAGCCAAAGAGGAAAAGAATGATAAATGCGCTGAAAGTAATTGCGATAAAGAGTTACTAAAAGAAGAGGAATCGAAGAAATCAGAGGAATTAAAAGCCAATGAAGAAGAAGAGGAAGAGGAGACTGAAGAGGAGGTGGAACAACAAACTACAACCACCACTACTACTACTACTTCTACTACAACGACAACAACAACAGAGCCGTCAACAGTGGGAACGGAGAAAACGGTGGAAATAAAGCCAATGGAGAACAAAGTGAACAGAACTCTAAGGATATCTCAAACCCACAACTTTGCGCCGTTTTTTATAGATCTGAAGCGAATAAAACCAAACAATTCTAATATTAGAAATGGAGTCAAACATAATGATAGCCAAACCGGTTGGACAACATCTGCCACAACAAATCGGCCAAACAGTCCAAATAGTTCTTTGGCTAAACGAATAAATTCAGCTCAGGGTAAGTTTTTGTTGGTTAGAAAGAGATAAAAAATAAAAGTAATCTCTTATTGTTTAGAAATAATATAAATATAAATATAATAGTAATGATTGAAATCAAGAGAATAAAAGTGATGTTTACTCTAGGCGTTAGTCCTGTGCCGGATTCGATGCTGGCCTTCAACGATAAAAGAGCCAACAATATTACGATTGGGACGAGACATGTTGTCAACAGTATTAAAGACATTATTAGAGCCCAGAGAATGAGGTAAAGAGCGGTGAAGACTAGTGTGAAATATGTTTTTTACAATTCTTTAATCAAATCTTGTTTTTATTATTTGATGTATTCTATAGTTTTTGCTCTTAAATGAATTCAATTTGTATTAAATATTTAGTGAACTAATGGGAAAATAAACCGAATTTTGAGTAAACATTTTTTTGTAACTTATTATAAATATATTTTTGGCCATTAATTTGATTAATTATAAAAATTCTATAAAAACTAAATATTGCTAGAAATGGGATAGAAATTCTATCATAGAATCCAACACTTTCTGCTGTCTTTTGATTGTACCTCATCTACAAAGTATAGTATTGAGTTCAATATACAGTTTATACGCAGTTTAGATAAGTTATATAACAAGTGCTTAATGCAAGAATGTCATCAATTGAGTGATAACACAGCTAAATAGGGGTAGTATGATAAAAAGTAGATAAAATATCACTCATATAACCCGGAAATTTTCAAAATAAAAGCCAGTAAAATGTTTAACCCTTTCACAATCTCTGGGAGTATGGCCGCAATACTAACGGCCATGTCTCTCTTAATAGGCAACAGAGTAGTGAGTTCGAACCCCTGCCCTGAGTGAGAATTCTTTCTCTCTGAGTTTAGTTTGTTGGGCCTGGGGTGGGGCAAGATGATCACGGACCCAAACCAAGGGTCGTCAATTGGTAGTATGCGATCA
>JAQFXN010003486.1:0-10887 GCA_034693365.1 Liacarus xylariae | reverse complement strand
CTCTAGCAACTACATGCCAAGGTTTAGGAAATGTTGCAAAGAAATGCCATACTCAGAATGACCTCCTCTATCGATCTGCATAGGTTGCTTGACATTCTACCATTTTTTTAATCATATGTTTATAGCACAACTTTTGAGGTGGCACCGCAGACCTGGGCAAATTATGAATCCCTAACCTCAAGGCAATGCCTACTCTATTATATTAAATAGAGACTAATATTGATTAGTAATCCAAAAAATATTTATAATAACATTTGATTATTTCCAGATTCCTATCATCTCATAAGAGGATTATAATTAAAATTCAATACAAACAATTTATTTTCCAAAGTGACCTAAAATAGGTCGCGCGAATAGGCCTAACATAGACTTTAATGTGACTAGAATACGAAAATCTCGGGAATTCCCGAAAATTCGGGATTTAGAGTTTATATTCACGATTTGACTTTATCACCCTGGTCTTATAATTACAAGATAATATATCTGGTAACAAACATGTTCTATAGAGAAAATTATAATTCAATTGAGAATTTCATAAAAATAATAATAGATGATTCAAAAAATAGATGATGAACAAAATAATAGATGAACAACAAGTTTAAAACCTAGTAAAAGACACGCACTTCAAGAATCAATTATTAGAAATAAAATTACAAATTTTTGATTGAATCGATCAGGCAGAGAATACAAATATAAAATATGTTAATATAATATGAGGTTTTACAAAACAAAAACTTCAAAAGTAATTATCTTAACATCAAGGATATAGACGTTTAAGGCAACAGACTTATATTTTTTAGGTGCGAACCTAGATGAGGACCAGGGGACGAGGGAGGGTAAAATGAAGGATCGTACCAATTTTGAGCTAAGGGGCAGTACAGGAGAGGGTATTTCACAGTACTCAAATTTTTGCAGAATTTAATTAAAAACGAAGCAATTTAACAGCATTTAGCAAAATTATGATGAATTATATAAGAATTTAATAATATTTAACAAAATCTAGAATGAATTAAACAAAATATTAAAGAAATTACGAAATAAATGTGCTTTTTTTTGTTCCCGATTTGATAGGTTTTTACTCCCGATATTTCTGAACTCTATATGTGACTGATATGAGTATACAGTAGTAGAGTTTAAAATCGACTAATGAGCATATTTCTCTTATCAGTGTTTGAATTTAACTTATATATTTTGACTAACATGTGAACGACAGCCAAATATAAATATCGAATGAAAACTGAGTCATTCATAGATTAAATTTGACAAATTTGTTATTTTTAATTATTTGATATTGGAATTCACTATCGGTCAAATAAAATAACATAAAGCTAAACAATAAAAGTTAAATTCGAAATATTGTCATTAATTGATTTTAAATTATTCGAGTTATTCGATATAAAATTATGACTTTATAGACATAAGTTATTCAAAATTAAATTACACTAAAATTATGTCCACAGTTAGGAAAGCTAAGCAAATAAAGGATTAATCAAATAAATAAATAAATCGATGTTCTAATACAAGTCATCATGCTAATTTTAATTAGAGTATAAAAAATTTCAAAAAAATTTCTCTACTAATTATCGACTTATTATTTATTTGTTTACTAGAATTTTAGAGAAAACTTTATAATAAGGAAATAAATTATTTTTACAAAATAGCAATTCGTTGAATGAAAAAAAATATAATTATTTATGAATATTTGTTCCTTATTTAGGATTCAGTTTCTTTAGAGGAAATAACTGTAATTGTTTATAACGTGTTATAATCAAAAGTTTATCTCTGGAAATGATTACAGACTGCAAAACAAGCACTGATTTGTGAGGAGAGTATAGATCAGAGTCCATCAGTTTAAATTTTGATATGCTTTTCCATTTTAGATATACAGATTCTACCCTGTCTGACAAAGATCTGTTAGCTTTAGGGGACAAACTTTTTATAATTTTTTCAAATTAAAATTTTATTTAAAATTCGAACGTATAAACTAGAAATTTCAATCTCGATTTTCAATTTATTTTGAATATTTTCGACATGGAATATCTAATTTTAGTGGAAATAGATAGGGGAGCTCAGTGGGTGATTGGTTAGACTGCTGTACACTATTCAATAAGTTAAGCAGGTTTGACTACGGTTAGTACTGAGTGAGGAGAAACCACTGGTAATGTCTTTCTCTAGACAAAAAATATCTTGTCTATTCTCCTTGAGGCAGAGCGCCGTCAAAAGTACAATTAAGCGCATGACAGACGGATAAGCAGAGGATTTGCGCCCCACTATGACTGCTTCTCAAAAAGCTCCCTCTAAAGAATAAAGTATATATAAAAGTCCTCCGGGAGACCAGTCTTTGACTGATGGAGTTAACCTACAATTATTGTTATTATTATTATACAAAAATTCGAGTCAAATAAACCTCATCTTTATTTCACTTCTCTGTTCAGTCGCTTCAGTTTGAAAAGAACTTAAGTCCAAAACAGTGTGCAGTTCTCGACATCGCATTGGAAACAATTAAGCAATACTTTCACGCCGGGGGTAATGGTCTTAAAAAGACATTCTTAGAGAAGAGTTCGGAATTACAATCTTTGCGATACGCGTTGTCCTTATATACACAAACAACCGATGCTTTAATCAAAACTTTTGTTACGTCTCAAACAAAACAAGGTTTTCAACCATTTTATTGCAAAATTACAAAATATTGACCAATCATTCAATCATTGCGTTTAGATTTGCCGACACAAGAAGACGGGCCGGTCGGTGACGTATCCATTCAAGTGGATCTGTTCACACATCCGGGAACGGGAGAACATAAGATTACAGTCAAAGGTAGTCAATAATTGATTGTTAACTTATGAACAATTTCTAACTGATTGTCCATCGATTCAGTTGTCGCCTGTAATGAACTCAAATGGCCCAACACTAGTATGTTTAGGCCCTTTGTTGAGGTCAATATGATTGGACCACATCTGAGCGATAAGAAAAGGAGATTCGCGACGAAGTCCAAGAATAACAACTGGTCTCCAAAATATAACGAGACCTTCCATTTGTGAGATTAACTCATATATAGTGTAGAAAGTGTTGAAAACTTAATTGTATTTCAATTCCTATCTATAGTATAATCGGTAACGAAGAGGAGCCCTCGTCTTTCGAACTGCACATTGCTGTCAAAGACTATTGTTTTGCCAGAGAGGACAGACTGGTTGGGGTAGCGATAATGCAATTGCGTGATATAATCGAACAGGGCAGTTGTGCCTGTTGGCTGCCTCTGGGCAGACGTGTGCACATGGATGAGACGGGTTGGACTATTCTGAGAATACTGTCCCAGCGCTCCAATGATGAAGTGGCCAGGGAGTTTGTCAAACTCAAGTCAGATGTGAGAAATGATGAGAACATTCCACAGCAGACACAACCACAACAACAATAATAAGTTAATTGTGTTAACCATTAATCTATCTCTATATACAGTATATATATATATATAAGGGTTTTTTTATACAGTATTTAAACAATAATTAAGTCATAAATCGATTTCAATATCACTTCTCACTGAATGATATGTAAATATCATCGGATTTGTTATCACAAAATCATTTGTCAAATATAATCATTTTTTTCATTACAAACATTATATAATTCCATAATTTGTTTGGATTTGTTATAACTTCTTATCTATAATACAAATGTTCAAAATATTATGCATTTCTGCAAAAAATGCATCAAAACATTCATTATTTTCTATTATTGTATTTTCTATTGATTGAAACGGATATTTGAATTGCATTAGTCGTTAAAATAGCGATTAGTGTCAGAACTTTGAAAGATATTTGTTTCAATCGATAAGACGATGGATGAGCTGACAAATTCTGACTATAATTGAGTTTATATTAAATCCCATTTCTTATATGTTCTATAAGTTATATTTTTATAAAGTTATAAAAAGACCAATAATTTGCAAATTTATGCACATTTTTAATGTTTATCTGTAATTATCTCAAAACAAAATACTGTTGACCGACGGTCTTTCCTGGTGTGTAAGGGGTGTCCAATAGTAATAAAAGGTAACAAATACTACAAATAGTTAACAAGTGAGTGCCAACCCCTGCATTATATCATTTCCATTACACAATAACTTCAAGAGCATATCATTTAAGATATAACAAGACATAAAATAACTGATACCGATATAAGCCTGAGTTCAAAGATTTAATCATTGCTTTATTAAGTCAAGTGTTTCTGTGAGATGTGCCACATCTGAAAACTGCTTTATCTGTTTGTATTGAGATTTACATCAGAGAAGATGTTTTGGTCAGATTGAGTGATAATAGGTTATGTCTTGTTATAAATAAAAACAAATCAAATATAAAGTTAGCAAGAATGTTTAGTTACTGCGAAAATGCCCTCAATTTTTCTATTACTAATTCTGAAATTTTATTAATTAATAATAATCTATTAATTTATTTATATTTATTATAATCTATTGTTTATTATATAAAATATTTATTGCACTTATTGTTTAATAATTAATATATGAAATGAAAATTCTTCACATTCTAAGGGAAACCAATATTGTTATTAAGCGTTGACTAAAGAATCAAACTTTACTCCTACTCCAAGAAGTTAGTGTCTAATGCAGAGCAAATGCAAATGATTTGTTCTAAATTTAATGGAACGGAGTTTAAACTTTTTTTCTTTAGTGTTGAACTCGTATTATATAAAGTTTTATAAATTTCTGTGATTTGAAAGCTTTTAATCGTTGAATGAATTATAAAATTCAATAAAAAAAATTGACAGAAAGGGAGAAAAATAGAGTAAATGACTTTAAATGTATTGACAGTTAATAGATTTATTTGAATTGATATAAAAAACTAGAACTACCGGACATTCAATAAAATATTATAAAAGTCAATACATTAAGACTCGTTTGCTGTCTGTCGTTCTCTGTGTTCAGTCAATCAATGGATTTGAAAATAAATTTAATTTAAATAATAATTATTGCATTGACTCTGAGATTAATTAAATAAAATTCATTTTTTATCTGATCTTTACTTTCCAATTGTCGACAATATATGACTCGATTTGTTTATGTATAACATTCACCTCATTTTTAGTTAACATTCTTTCGTGACTTCTGTATACAATCCTATAGGTATGTGAAGTCCTTCCTATTTTGTCGCAGAAGGTGTCTATTTGTTTAACCTGTTCTATAAGGTCACCGCCTATATTGCGGACCACGTCGTGGAAGTCATTGGCGCACCAGAAGAAGTCTTGCGGTAACCAAAAGGATATGTCGAATACGAGTTGCGGATGCGATGAAATCGGTTTATAAATGATTTGATGCCAGTGTTCGGCGCTCTCGAACTGACATAAAAAGCCCGAATCGTTAGTCCAGAAGAGTCTTATGTCAGGTATTTGGTAGCGAATCATTGCCAGTCTCTCCAAACCTATACCACAGGCCCAACCAATCTTGTCGTTATGGCCCGCGTACTTCAACAGCTTGTGTTCCACAATACCGGAGCCCAATATTTCGATCCAGTTTTGGTTGTGCCATATCTCCAGTTCCCAACTCGGATGAGTAAATGGAAAGTAAGCCGAAACCCAACGCATTTCAATCTTTTCTCCCAATAATTTCCGAACAAATGCTTCAATCGTTGACTTCATTTGAAACTCCAATTCATTGACCGCTTCTTTGCAGTGATTCTCTTGTTTTGAATCTGTTCTCAATGACTCTGAGCTCTCGAATATCTGATGGACACCTCTTTTAGACAACTGTTTGGGTTTTAAAGTGGATATAAAAATAAATTATAGAAAATATGAAATCTATTCGATTGGAAGTGATATAAGACCTGAGGAGTGGTGTAGAGCCTGAAGGCCTCGCACTGATGGAAGACTGAGTGATGTCTTCTATCGATTTCATCCCTTCTATAGACGTCTGCAATACATATAAAAGCCGTTGAATTGCTTTTAAGGCAATGGTTTTGATGAGCGCTGGTATGCGATCGGAGGACATAGTCTTTGTTCACATAATAAGTGTCACTCTTTTGACGCGAGACGTGATCTTTAGGTATAAGTAATGAATCAAAATTGGACTCTAAGTCGACGACAGGATTGGGAAAAACAAATAAATCGTATTCTTTGAAGTGATCTTTGATTCCTTGAGATAATAGACATAAAGGGTTTCCACTCTTTAGGTATAGATTGCGTCCAATAAGTGCCACCACTTTAGGGCTTATATTAGTCCAGTCGTCGACCAAATAATTATTATTCAATATATTTATTGAATCTTTGAAAACAAATTCATTTTGTTTTGCATTTGTATTACATTTGCATTTCGTCATTGAATTCAAAACACATTTATTTTGATTCAAAACATTTTGCTTTAATTTATTTAGAACTTTGTTTACAAACATTTTTACATTGAATGGAGTGTCACGTGTTCTCCAACTATCATATTATTAGTATTATTAATATGATACTATGATACTAGGGCAGTCCCGTGAATTTTAGTCCCTTTACCAAGTTGAAATCTACAACAGCGATATAATAAAGAAAAGTACAAATAAAAGATTCGGTGTAATTCATTTATATCCTAAATTTTACGGCGAGGATATGTACTTGCTAAGAATGCTTATCTTTTAAACACTGCTACATCTATTGAAGCACATCTACTAATGAATATTTAAACTCTAAAAATCAGCGCAATCCAAAGATAGGGAAGAAGGTAGAGCACTGGATTTTCCATTATATATGTGTTTAATTGAAGGATGTGAAAGGTCCAAACATTAATGTTTTGCTCTTTCTCTTATTTTTTAGTATTTTCTTCCACTTTTTTCTTAAAGTTTAGGGGTATCTGTCCATAGATATAATGTTAACCCAAAATTTTAATAAGGGGGACAATACTCTGTCTATCCGAAAAATGCCCCCCTATATATAATATTGTAGTACACCCCTATAGATGTTGTAAAAAAAGTTTGACCGAATTCGCCCGGTAGGAATTTGACTCATTCGACTTATTCGATTTTAAAGTCGATAGTCGAATTTTCGGTTTATTTGACTAATTTAGCAATTATACTAATTTTAGAGTACAGTTATGGTTGAAAATTCTATTTTTAATTATTTACGTGATTTATGTTTAAATGTGAACAAGGTGATTTATGCTTAAATCTGAACACGTCGTTGTTTACTATTTTTTTATATTATTAGGCGTTTCTGTAACATAGTTTAATATTTGAATTTAAACTTCAATCTATATGTTTTAATTATTAGATCTTAACTTTCAATCATTTATTTAGAGAATACTTAATTTAAATGTATTAAAGATGTTATAAATACTGATAACACAAACAATCCAAAAGGTGACCCACCAGGACTCGAACCTGGATCTTCCAATTGCATGTCTCTAAGAATAATCATATAAAAATTTTAATTTTTATAAAATATTTTAAATTATTAAAATTACTTTTTTACATTCAACTAACACATTCATGTATTAATTATAATTAAGATGAGTTTTCTCGGCTTGTTTTAGCATATTTTCAACATAAAAGTAATTATCTGTACTTATCACAAAATGACACATCAGGGTGTTTCCCTTGTCATTTTTCACAAAATTGTTTTTCACTTGCTAAATTTGTATTTAATAAGCAAAGTATGTCATATGCTATATCGTTGTGCTCAGAATGAAGCACTCTATCGTTTAAGAAATACTTTATAGTGACAAAATTGAATATTTAACAGCGCCTCTCATAGGATAACATTATGCGAAAAATTTCAACAATTTTTAGAAAAAAAAAACTATCAAGGGCGTACTCCCTGATTTTTATATCTTATGTATTTTTGGTCGTAAAATCCAATGTTGAGATAAAAATTTGAAATTTCCATGGAGAAGATCTTCGAAAAAAATCACAAATATTCCAACCCCCTATTTGACCCTGAAAAAATGAAAACACATCAAATGTTATTCTAAATCATTTAATGAGCATAATTTTCTTTAAAATTCGACATATTGAACATTGCTCTAGCATGAGGGGTTTAGGCTTTATGAAGGTCCAATAAACTCAACTTTGCCCCCAAAACACCGTGCCTCCTGTGGAAAAAATTTATTTTTCAAAATTTTATTTTAATCTTTGACATGTCCTTTTCATTTGTATAGTGTGCCGACTCAATATCATCAGGGGACAAAAACACAGTCCTAATTGTATTGTTCTTAATTCCAAAATATATTTACGTCACATAATATACTCGATTACGTCATCTGTGAATAACTCAATGTTTGCCTAAAATAAGAATTCAATTGAAATGACATTTCGTTTTGACTCAAACTTTTGATTCAATGCTTTTGTAAACGAAAATAATATTAATTATTAATTTGTATTAAATATAAAAACAATTAAATTAAAGAAATAATTATTGAATCCATTGTTTGATTCAATGGTTATTCAAATAATATATTAATTTGTGTTTCATTTGTTAATTGCCTTCAATTGTATTGAATTTTAACTACTTTTCACTTAAACACCAATTGATTTAATTAATAGTTTTTGGCATTTAATTACAGTTAAAGAGATATTTGAGGCATAGAATGGATAGAATCGACAGAACAAGAGTTGTGGGTATGTCTGACCACGACTTGAATGAATACACGTGTAGTATATGTCGGGAAATATTGTTTAATCCACTCTTCACTCAGTGCTGTCGACAAACCTATTGTTCCGATTGTCTCATTCAATGGTATCAACAAAACCAGACGTGTCCTCAATGTAGGGCACAGTTGACTGAGAGCACTGTCAGCCCTGTTCCCAGAGTTATAGTCAATGTATTGTCTAATATGGGAATCAACTGTCAGTTCCATATGAATGGATGCAAAGAAGTGCTTAAAATGTCTGAAATGGAGAATCACATCAAGACTTGTGTCCACAATATCTGTAATATTTGTGGTTTCGTTAAAGCATTTGGTTTTGAGTGCAATAATTGTTTGGAAAATCTCAAAAACAAAATCAAATTCTTAAGTAATGAAAACAAAAGATTAGTTAAAGAATTATTTGAATCCAAAGCACTGAAGGAAAGTTTGAGAACAAATATTTCAGAGCTTAAGACAAAGAATAGTGAATTAGAAGTGAGTTTTGAATTATATTTTTTAAATTTCTTTTTTGGATTAATTAATTGATTATTTGTATCATTAAAAGTCACTGAATATCAAACATTTGAATGAATTAATGCAATTGAGAGCACAGTTAAGCGATTGTAATTCAGTTCTTTCGGTTCAAAAGGAAGAAAATAAAAATTTGACTCAAAATAATTTTGATCTAAAGTCAAAAAATTCCGAATTAGAAGTGAATTTTCAAAAGTTATATAATTTTCTTAACATTTTTATAAATTATTTTCTCGTTTAAGACAATCAAAACATTGTTTGAATCGGAAAGGATTGTCCAACAGTTGGAAAATAGAAAAAACTCGAATGAATTGCAAAATTTAGAAAAAATGAATTCAGAAATCAATTCAAAAATTAGTGAACTCGAAGTGAGTTATCAATTGTTAGTTATTTTATAAATATTTTTGTCATATTTTTTTGATTGAAGTCAAAGAAATCACTGCTCGAAAGGAAGAGAATCGACGAGAATATGAGACACAAGAGTCAAATCGAAATATTGAGTAAAGAGTTGAGTGAATTGAATGATAAGCTCTCGAATCGAACCAAAGAAATAGAAAGTCTTCAACAAAAGGATTCAAAACTTAATTCAATGATTAATAAAGTTTTTAAACAACTATTTTAATAATTCTTTTGATAATTTGGTTTCATTTTTCTCATTAAAGACAACGAATTCAGTGAATGAAAGACAACTAAAAGAAGAAAAACTCAAACATTTGAATGAAATTAGAAAATTGCAAAAAATCAATTCAGAACTCGAAATAAAAATCAATGAATTGAGAGCAAAGTTGTCGAAATCAACACATGAGAGCACTAACAATAAGAAAACGGCCAAAGATTTTGGAGACAAAACGATTGCAATAAAGGAACGGAAAAACCTAAAAACGGAGGAAAAGAGCAATTCTGTAGAGAAAGTGAATAAAGAAATGGTTTCGGAACAGAAAGTAAATAATAATTTGATTTAAATATTTTTTTTTCAAAACAAGTATTTGTGCACAAAAAAGGAATTTAATCTAAATTATTGTTTTATTGACTCGAAATTGTGTGAAAAACGCAAATTCAGGTTTAAATCTTTTAGAACTTTTTATTCGGGAAAACCAATTGTCATTCACTCTGCACTCAGTATCCATCAGAAGTTCCGAACCCTTATAAAACCTCCCCTCCCATCGTCTGACATATAGTATTAATGTTCTTTACTCTTAAAGATCAGGCAATCAGTGATAGAAAAGGCGAGGAATGGCATCAATGACTACGTTATCGAAAAGGTTTTCATCGAATTTTCTACAGATTTAATAACGAAAATGATTGAAATATCCAAATCAGCAATACTTAACTGCAGTAGTTATGAAGAAATTAAAGTAAAGATTGAGAATGGCTTCAGTGAATTGACTATATGTCACTGGAATGCATTGGTTTTCGATGAAAGAGATTCTAAAAATCATAGATCTCTTTCAGTCCCACAAAAGATTTCAATTAAACTACGATTCAATCAATTGATTGTATATTCCTTTTCCGATGAATGGAATGATATTATGATTATATGAAATGAAATTAATTTTTCTTTTCAGACAAATATGTTTTATTAATTCAATGTTTTTTCTTTAAATATAAAAATAAAATTGTATTCAAATATAATAAGATTTCTTTAATTATTTTTATAAGTTTTTCTTCGATTTACCGTATTTTCTCGATTATAAGCCGCACCCGTGTATAAGCCGCATCTAATTATTTGCAGTTTAAAAATTCATCTT